>JAIUZE010073456.1:0-83004 GCA_022085475.1 Heliosperma pusillum | reverse complement strand
TAAATTCAAAATAATTATATTAAATTATCATAAATTCAAATAAATCATAATAAAAATAAATTAAATTTATTATTTTTCAAATATAATTTCGATCTTTAAAATTACGAGGCGAGTCGGGAAAAGTCAACGAAAGTCAAAATTGACTAAAAAGTCAAGAAAAGTCAATGATGACTTAAAAGTCAAGAAAAGTAAATGACGACTTAAAAGTCAAGAAAAGTCAATGACGACTTTTAAAATGTCAAGAAAAAGTCAAAGACGACTTAAAAGTCAAGAAAAGTCAAAGATGACTGAAAACGGTCTTTTATGAAATCTCTCTAATTCCAATACGAACGCGGAATTTCAAATACGACTCGAAACATAATTCTATTTTTAAAACTTAAGTTCACTGACAGTGTTAGTAAATATTTTTCCTATAAAAAAATTGGGGGTACTTTTTCGGGTTTTACAAAGAATGGGACCATACATTGCTTGTCCACCTTAACCTCTGCTCCCTTACTCAACCATCTCAACTTATAGGGGTGAGGGTGCTCTTGAGTACTTAGCTTCAACTTGTCAACCATAGTAGCTGAGGCCACATTGGTACAACTTCCTCCATCTATGATGAGGTTACAAACCCTCCCTTATATGGTACATCTGCTCCTGAAAATGAGGGACCTTTGATCCTATTCCAAAGGTATCTGTTGTGAGTGCATTACCCTCCATAGAACCAAGCTGTGGCCTGTGTCAGGGAGTGCCACTATTGCCTCCTGATTAGGCTCTTCCTCCTCACTCACCACTTCTTCAACCTCAGGCTCATCCCTCTCATACTCAACTAGACCTTCCTTTTCCCAAGTCTCAACCTCCATTATAGTTAAGGTCTTCTTAGAAGGGCAATCCTTCCTGAAATGTCCATAACCCTGACATTGGAAACACCTAATTCTATTCTCAGTCAGTGAAGTGCTTGGCTTCTGACCTATGATGCCTTTTCCCTTGTCTAAGGTAGGTGGGGGTGCTGTCTTAGGGGTATCCATGGTCCTCAATCCACTGTAAGGTCTGGTTTGAAAAGGCCTAACAGGTTTTGGTGTAACAGACTTAGACTTCCCTATCTTTTCAATTCTCAGAGATAAGTTAACAACATCATCAAATGACCACAGAGGTTGCATCCTAACCTTGTTAGCAATGCTCTTATCTAGACCCTTTAAGTACCTAGCAATCCTTTGCTCAGGTTTCCCATTTATATCACACTGCAAGGTAAGCTGTTCAAACTCTCTCAGATAAGATTCAATAGGTTTGTCTCCTTGTTTCAACTTAGACAACTTAATAAACAGATCCTGGGTGTAATCCTTAGCAACAAATTTATCTAACAGTTTTTTTTTTCAGTTTGGTCCAGGATTTGATGGGTTCTTTTCCTTCCCTAGCCCTTAACCCTTTCATGTTTTCATACCAAAGAGAAGCATACCCTTTCAGTTTAAGGATGGCTACTTTAAAAGACTTAGAATCATTATATCCTTTGTACTCAAAGATTCTTTCTACTTCTCTTAACCATTCTAACAAATCATCAGGATTAAGACTACCAGAAAACTCAAGGATGTCTACCTTAAGATGCTTGTCTATGTGCCTGTGGATGGAAGCCCTGCTCCTTGTTGAGTCATCTGAGTCTGGATACTCTTCATCATCAGGTGGCCTTCCTCTGCCTCCTCCTTGGCCTCTTCCACGTCCTCTGCCTCTTCCTCCTCTGGCAAGATTGCCATCAAGAGCCTCATTCACAGCCCTTGTGAGTTGTGTGACAGTTCTGGTTATGCCTTCTACCATAGTCTCTAAGTTGGTGATTCTCTCTTCACTCATTGGGTTGTTTTTGTGTTTTTAAATGTAGTTAGGGAAAATGAACTCACTAAGACTTTCAACCAAAGCTCAGATAACCAATTTGGAGTGTAAACTACTAAGGCTTGTGAGTTTAAGAGAAGTTTAATTAAGCTTACTTAAACTGAAAACAAACACAGACAGAAATGGAGGCTGTTTTAGAGAGAGTGGTTTATATTAACTAAAGTTCAAAGGATATGACTTAGAGAAACTCCCCTACAGCAAGGCACAAGAGAAGGGACTTTAAGACTAGTTCTGAGACAGGTTTAAAGTGTTACAGCAAAGCACAAACACCCTAGACTAGACTCAAACATCAAGCAAGCTAATCACAGCAAGGCACAGATTTAACTTGACTCACAAAGCAAGGCACTAATCAGACACCTTGAAGATGTATCAGGCTTGACTCAAACTACAGCTCTTAGCACAAGTTTGAAAGATTTGAGGGATTTCTCAAAGTTAATTCATTCATAAAAGTCTACTGAAAACAATACATAATACCTTCCTTATATAGGGAGGCTGATACAATGTGAACCCTTGGATGTAAAATCCATCTAAGGGTCAGCTTTGGACTTCAACTCCTACAACAGCTAACTAATTAAGGGCCTCACAAGAGGACGAGTTTAACAACTAACTAATACAGACACAAAGACACAAAACAGACTGAACAAAAAGCAATAAAGCAGTTTTTGGAGTTTTCCTGAAATGGAAATCTGTTGCTCGGGTTCTCTTGCTGCCTTGCTTGGATGTTTTGTTGCTCCTTGGGACTCTCTACTCTTATTTGGACTTAGATATACCTGCCTTGGATGAGGACAAGTTGACTTAAACAAAAGGAAAGCCACAATCTGAACTTGTACCGTCTCTGCTTTAATGTTCATTGGACTCTAGCTTGGGCTGCTTGTTACTTGAGTTTTTGCTAGACTTCAAAAGGGATTATCTTGGACAAACTTGTTTATTAGGGGGTTGGCTTGATGGTAGGCCATGGTGGGGGTGGCTGGGATGCTCTGGTGTACCTCCTTGGTGCTGTGTTTACTGACTGGTCTGCCTGGTTCTGACTGACATTGTTTCTGTCTTGTGTGGGTAATGTGGACTGAGTTGGCACTTGGCATGGCTTGATGAGCCCTAGACTATCTTCCTTAATGACTTGGCTTGGCCTGGCTTGATTTTGGCTTGTCATGGCTTGTTGTTTGGACCTTGTGACTCGAGCTTCCATCTGAGGGGGTCTTGGGGTCATGCTTGTCTGGCTGGTGGCTTAATCATCAATGCCCCTTGGGTGAGCTCCTGCTGCATAAGGTCATCAGTGAGTTCTCATTAGAAGGAGATACTTGGTTGAGCGGAAAGTTTGATATAAGGGAGCAGTGGATACCCGCTTATTTTAGGAATGTTTGATGGGTGGTATTTTGAAAACCACACAAAGATCGGAAAGTGGAAATAGTTTTTTCAAGAGATTTGAAAATAAGTATGGGACTCTTGTAGAATTTTGGATGAGGTATGAGAGTGCAATAGACCAACAAAGACACACTTTAAATAAGCTTGAAGCGGATAGTAGCAACTCAATACCCGAAACTCTTTTCGGGTTAAACTAGGAGGCTCATGCAGTGAAGGCGTATACACACGAAATTTTCTATGAATTCCAAGAGGAAGTGAAGTGTGCGGTAAACGCGTGTAGTGTGGTTGGATACACCCCACCAGATCCAGAAACTCATTTTGAAGTTTCAATGGTTGAAGACGCAAATATGAAAAAAAAAACATATGGAGTTGAGTACAATAGGAGGACGATGGATTTAAGTTGTACATGTAAACTCTTTGAAAGGAAGGGTATTTTATGCAATCACATTATTTGGATTTGCTCTGGGAAATTTAAGGAAATACCTGAGAAATACATTTTGCGTAAGTGGAGTAAGAAGGCACTGAGAAACCCAATTTATGATTCTAATGGAAATCTTCTTCACAACTAGAATGCTAATGATAGTAGGAAAATCGGAATGTCTGGTGTGTGGTCTGAGATTTACGCAACTGTGGGTATCCTCAAAAGAAAAGAAGAATCGGATATGAGTGAATTTGCAAATTTACTTAAAGAATTCCGAGAGAAACTTGAGCCAAAATCGGAGCCTATGACCAAAGAACAACATTTGGAAGTCCTTCTCAATGTCAAGGCTCCCAAAGAAGTGAAGGTCTTACCCCCTAAGATGTGTAAAAACAAAGGTAGCGGTAAAAGGATGGTGAGTAACAAAAATAAGGCAATTAAGAAGGCAGAAAAACCGAAAAGTCTATGTGCTAACTGTAAACGTATGGCACGTCATGACAAAAGAAATTGTCCAAATCATTTTGCGGAGCATCCTCTCGAAAACCAAGTAATTATTCTTTAAATTTTTTATCTCTCTTATAATTTCAAATATTTGTTACCATCGTTGTGATTCCTAGACAATATTTTTTCAAAGGAGTCTAATTAAAGGTTTGTTCCTTTACACAGGTGCATACATTAGAAGAGGAAGAAGAGTAAGAAGCGGAATAGAGAGTGAAGAAGCGGAATAGAGAGTGATGTATTCCCAGGATGATGAGGATTGAATAAACACAAGCTTTAACTACTGTTTTCTTTTGTTTGATTTATTTTGGTTTTCAACTCAAGCATTTGGTAATATGTTTTTGGTTAGCATTTTATGATTTTGTAGTATTTGATGATTTTGTGAATCCTAGACCATATTTTTTGGAAGAAAGGTAGACATCAATTTATGAAATCGTTTGATTTTATGAAACATGTCTGATTTTGTGAAACCGAAAGCGAGACGTCAGTGGGTAAAATCGTTTTAGTTTAAAGGTTACTATTTCATATTTTGTGAATACAATATGTAAATTTCTATTGCTTCACAAATTGAGATCCTAGTTTTACAAACGTCTGCCATACTTTAACAAACTAGGATTAGCCATATGATTCATCACATAGATTAGCGTTAGATTCACAAACTATAAGACCAAGTTTTATAAAGTCAAATCCTATTTTTAAACACTAAGTTCATAGATTCACAATTCAAAAGTGTGAGATTCACAAATTGAGGCCCTAGATTCACAAAAGTGCAAGTTGAGCTGCTTGTCTACTAAACAAAAATATTTATCCCTTGCTAAATTATGGAAACACATGTCTTCTAAATTATGGATTTACACCGTAAGTATTGTCTTCATCCCTTGATCCCACCGTATTTATCCCTTGCTCTCACCAGCACAAAACAAAAACTTTAGGAGAAAACCTATACCAACAAAAACAAGCAATCGTATAGGATTAGTTAAACAATTTACACCAAAGTTATATATAGAAGAAAATGACATCAGTTTTAAGACAATAAATTATACCTTCATACTATTTTTCTCCCATTTAAGAAGATCTAACATTGTGGACTTTCGATATTGAGGCAGGTTCTGCAAAGATCGATAATAACATATATTAGACCTTGTATCTTAGCAGCATAAAAAAAGACCAATAGCTCCTAGAACAAACCCCAAGAAAGCTATTGTTTCTTGTTTTTCAAGCTTGACATTCGGAGTAAAAGACACTCAGCTACCACATAGAAAATATGACTTGGTAGCAAGAATTTTGATAAATTGATCTATTAGATAGAAAATTCTTACCTCAAAGTATTTAGTGTCCTTCCATAAAATCTCATTGTCCACCGCACTCAAAAACTTCAGCACGACCACTCCACAATCATAGCTATACACAAAGATATTAATTATGAATTAGTAGTGTTTAACATTCAAATACACGATTCTTAGTTTCTTGAACTAACTGTAAAACATTAGTAAGGAAGATAAACGCTTACATTGTTTTTTGTTGAGTGACACAAACATTATCAAATTTCATCATGTGGATGTACTTCAAATGTTCATATGACGGTGTATTGCCCAGAACACCCGCAACATTGTACAACTGAAAGTGAAAAGGTAAATCAAGATTTGAAAATTTTGATTTATACATCTCAAACACTAAAAACATTATGTTGGAAAAGAAATCGTACAATGTCCATCGTGTACTCGTTCTCAGGGTCACTAAGTAAAGACATGCACGAGTCAAGTATGTAACATTTCTTTCGTTTCAAATCACAGACACACGACCACCAATGCTTGTCTTTTATGATAGGGATAAAAACATGAGATAGTATCAGGAAAAGAAGAATAAGCAACAACAACAACACTAAAAAGTTTTAATAAGCACAAACAATTATTAGGTAAAAAAGGTTCTTGACCTTTTCAATAGATCTACCATCAACAGGTATGTAAGTGAACTTTATATAATTACCCCAAATAGAAGGTTTTTTCTCCAGATCAACTGTCTGCTTCAGACAAAACACAAGTTATTGAAGTTTATCAACCATAACATAGGAGATCTGTTGTTGGCAAGTATTGAATAAAAGCTTCTAAAAAAATGATAAAACTGACATATACTGTTGTTGGCAAGTAGAGGAGATCTGTTCTACTCACCGTCGACTTAATTCCAAACATATCAATTACCTACAAAATAAAATTTGTTAGGAAAAAAGATACGTGAAAAAAATAAAACATGTTCAAAGATAGTGAAACATGAGCATGGAATTGAACTTCAAAAAGGAACTTAAGATGCTACTTACCTGATCCATAAGAAAGGCACGTGGTCTAAGCGACTGCAAAGCTATTCTGGTAACTTCCATCCACTCCGTTGACACCATAGCCACACTTACATATTTATAAAAATGCAATTAGTATATATATCACAATGGAAACGAATTCAAAAAAAAAAATTTAAGTAAATATGAGAACTCAAAAAGAGTTGCTTACTCTAAGTCTTTTTTTGCTCTCCTTTGCCAAACAAACTTCACCAATTCATTGTCAGTGTAAGGTAGTAGTTCATATCCACTGTCATAATGAGAAAATATCATTATTGTAGAGCTTTTATTCAGCTAAAACACTAATGTATGTAGGTGTTTAAAAATTGAGTATGAAGAAGGTTGTTACCGAGGTACAAAACTCCATTTTTTTGCATCTTGTTGAACTTTTTTTCGTAATATGTTTTCATTGCATGTTATAATGCGATGGCACACCCTCAATGCATAACGTGTGAGTTGAATTTCCTAAAAATGAAAAATCAGATAATTTTAAAGTGTTTCAAATGCATGTAATCTATTTTATCAATGTATAAATAAAAAGTGGATGTTGAAAAAGTAATCTTACATTCATTAAGCCTATTGAATAACCATTTTTGGAGCCTTTGAAAGTCTCCAATATGCGCAACAAGTGGAGTCCATTGTCAATTTGATCACAATTAAAACTTGACTTAGGGATAAATACCTCAGGCATCATCCAAGAAACAGATGTCACAACTGGCAACTTTGGTTCTAGAAGGCTGATGAGCAAGTCTTTCTCTATGAACAAAAGAGAGCTTAGTTTTTTGTTCCATTTTTTTTCATCGTATTTCAGTTTAACACCTTATTTTATGTAGTTTCACAAAGTTAAGTCCAAGGTTAACAGTTCAGAAGTGCAAGATTCACATAACTTAGCGGTTAGATTCACAAAATAAGTACACCGATCTAACCTGGCCCTCCCATGAACGAGTCCAATGTTAACAATTCCTAGTTTTACATATACGACAAAAAGTCAATTCCATTGTCAACCGGCCTAACCTGGCCCTCCCATGAACGAGTCCGGGTCAAAGTCAAACTACACCGATCTAATTCGCCACTAAGCTAGCAAGGATCCCTTTAAGGTAATCTACTCTAACTTCCAACCCACCCCCACCCGGACGGATTTTGAAGAACCCACACAACATAAATGCCCAAAAGCAAAAGAAAAACAAATGTACCGTAGGTTGTATGTAATCAGCATATGTAACAGCCGTGTCCTTCATAGGATGAATGATTTGCAATTTGCTATTTCCCAAGTTGAAACAAAACAAAAATGGTGGGCATGAGCAAACGGTGATTGGAGTGAAAATCTGAAAAAGACAGAAAAATACACTAAATAAGAATGGACATAAATGAACTGAGGTTGAAATTGAATGGGAACACACAAAATACTTACTAATGACGCTCCAGCAACATCAACATTGTCTAGGTTCTAGAAGAAAAAAAAAAGGAATATATGTCAGTATCAATTGTAAGTGCACAACATATAAATAAGACTTGGATATAATAGATAGTACTAACAATATCTTTCGGAAATGACACAAATAAACGGCAAGGAGAATCACGTGATCTCAATCTCTCGTTATTGTTCAGAATCTCACACCAAACATGTATGACATGAGATGATACTCGATCACCTTCAATGGCAGTCTTCAATTCGCTCCTTGTCAATGTGGTACTTTGACTTTTGAACAGAACCTCACTACATACCAAAGCAGCAAAAATAAAAAATCCGTTGGACAGAAGTAAAAATGGAAATAGTAGACTAGGATTCACAAAAATTTTCCTTCTTTAAGTAGGGCATCTGTTTTTGAATCCTACGTCTAAGGTTTGTGAATGTGGGATCTTAGTTTGTGAAACTCCTATGAAAACTCATGAAAGCGATTTGAACAATTTATGATCAAGTTTCACAAAATAAGATATAAGATTCACAAAATAGCCACTAGGATTCACAAAATAAGACATGGTTTTGCGAAACTTATAATAATCGTGCCGTCATGTTGAGTATTTAATTAGAGCTAAGGTTTGTGAACCTTGACTTTATATGTTGTGAAACTTCGACCTAAGTTTGTGAAACTACTTGAAAATTAGGAATTTTCCTTCTTTAAGTAGGGCATCTTTTTGTGAATCCTACACCTAAGGTTTGTGAATGTGGGATCTTAGTTTGTGAAACTCTTATGAAAACTCATGAAAGCAATTTGAACAATTTATGATCAAGTTTCACAAAATAAGATATAAGATTCACAAAATAGCCACTAGGATTCACAAAATAAGACATGATTTTGCGAGACTTATATCCGTCATGTTGATTCAAATAATATCATCACAAAATAGTATCATCACAAATAATATAATTCTTTTTAAAACAAAAGAAATACCTTCCATCAAATGAATCACCAAGTATGAAATCAAGTATCTTTTTCTCGGCTTGATTCAAATCCCCAAGAAGACTAATGTTTCTTTGGAGATAAGGAGACCGAAACACCTCCGCGACAAATGCAACCGTCTTACCTCGAACGTTCTCTGGAATTTCATTGTCATTGTCAGGAATGTCAAAATCAGTATCACCATGAACATCCACTGGAAATAGAGGAAATGGCACATGGACCATCGCCGGGGTACTGCATGGAACATCTGATACCTCATCTAACTTTGCTAAACGTGGGGATCGACGACGAGTGTACACCGCTTGTCTACTGATAGATGGTTTATGTGCAAGTGGAGTATCTGGTATTACAATGACATTAGGATGATGAACAACAAGGGAAGGGTTAACATTTGTGTTTTCTAACAAAGGTGAAGGTGTTAAAAGGATAACAGGGGAAGTTGTATTTGCCACCACAGGAGATAAATGAGAATCAGGCTGTTCTAGAGGAACGTGTTCCTCTTCTGGAGGCATATGGTCTGTGTTGTGTGTTGGCTGTGAATCAGGCTGAGCGTCAGGGTCAAGAGATGAAGTTGTGTTTGCCACAACAGAAGATAAATGAGGTTGTTCTGGAGGCAAGTGTTCCTGTTGTGGAGGGATATGGTCTGTTGGCTGAGAATCATCATCCGATGAAGATAGGAGACGAAAACTAGGACAATCTGGTGGCGAATAAGGTTTTTTAAGCTTACGAATAATTGTGTCCACTTTGGTTCTCTGAGACACTTTTACTCTTTCTGAAACTATTGGTTGCATAGCGTCACCCAGAACATTCAACGCATCCAATAGTTGAGCTTCAGACCAACCCCATGACGACCCCCAAAAACTCTCGACATTGTCCTTACCCCTTACATTATCAACATTCTCATTATCTTGAAGATCTCGTAAAACATTCTCTACCACCTTGTCAGTATCTACAACATGATCTTCCACATTGTCCTTACCCTTAACACTATCCACATTCTCATTTTCTTGAACATCCCGTAAAACATTCTCTACCACATTGTCAGTATGTACAACGCGATCTTCCGCATTGTCCTTACCCTCATTCTCCTCATCTGACTTGCTTTGTTGGGATAAATTAAACCCGTACGCTATACCATCAACAGCCGCGACCATTTTACAAACTACTTCTGAGGAAGGTTTGTACTCCACAAAAGCTTTAGCCAAATTATTTGCCTTGCTGACAAGTTTATCAACAAAGACATTATTAACTTGGCTGCTAGTTGGAACATTGTTTCTGTTTTGATCATCTTTATCTTCTTCCTCCAGAACTGAAGGAATAACCTTCTTTGGCATTGGATGTTGCTCGGATACAATAGTAGGCTTGGAAGATTCCACTAGCTCAATCTTAGGAAGCGGCTTATGATTGATGACAATTCCACCCTCAATAGAACCATGACCGAAAGAACTTTTTGATTTTAATTCATCCTTTATTCTCTTTGATATAGCTTTTTTTGTCCAAGTAGACAATGTGGGATATTGTCTACTTACTGTACAAACCATAAAAACACACCTATCTAAATAGATAAAAACCAAGACCATAATAGGCCCGCCAAACCAATTCTCCTTGACTGTTTTTTCTTCAGAAAACTCCTCCTTTTGCCACGACAAAACTTGCTCAGCTAGTTTCTTTTTTATGAAATTACACCAATTATACTCCGAAATCAAAGACGTGTCAGATAAGCTTTTAAGGATCCGCAGACTTGCCTTGTTGCCTTTTACACCACCTAAGAAACTTGAGAAGATGTATACAATAAAGTTTCTTTTGAAACTGTCACCACCATCAATTTGTGTAGAAAGTTTCCTAAGGATGACTTTAACGTCAATTAGATCACCTTCATATTGACTTTTGAAGTCCTCCAAAAGAGATAAAAACTGTGGATACTTATCTCCGATTGGTGCTTCATCAACTATCAGTGGTCCCATTGGTATTCCCATACAAGCATGTATGTCTTCCTCTAAAATAGGAAGATTGCCATCCAACAAGCATCCCTTGTACGGGTCAAAAGTAGACACAAGCCAGTAAGCCAAGTTTCCTGGGACTGTGTCAGTTTGAAGGTGCAAGAGACCCTCAAATCCCATTTGTTTGATTGCCAAAATTTGATTATCTGATGGTTTATTGGTTGGATTGTTGATAAATTTGTAAATACCAGAAGAAGACATCCTACTTCTCAAAGAAGGCATTTTAGGCATTTTATGTGAAATCTTTCTTTTTTTGTTAGCAGGTTCAGCGGGAGTGCACTCACGATTGCAAACAAGCTCCTTCATATTATCTAACCAAGGGGATAAAACACCATTCCTGCATGACCAAATATAAGTTGTTAAAATTGTAGTTTCACAAACCATAGATGTAGGATTCACAAAACGATAGCCTACTTTCACAAAGTCAATTCCTATATTCACAGCAGTTTCACAAAACTAAAGTGTTACTCACACCACAAACTAAGATTCACATAAATATTTCTTTGTTTCACAAATATATAGTCATCATATATTAACTTTTCACATTGACAGAGAGACCATTATAAGGTTCACAAAATCATACCTATGTTTCACAAAGTCAGGTCCTAGATCCACAACTTAACAAACATATATACATCATATCATTAACTTTTCACCGTGACTGGCCGACTATTATAAGGTTCACAAAATCATACTTAAGTTTCACAAAGTCAGGTACTAGATTCACGACTAAACAAACATATGTTCATCATATGATTAACGTTTCACCGTGACAGACCGACTATCACAACACAACAAGCCAAGTTTCACAAACCTAAGCTGTAGAATTCACAAACAGATGGCCTACTATAACAAATAAATTTCCTAGTTTCAAGGAGTTTCACAACCTTTGGTCTTAGAATCACAACACAACACGCCAAATTTCACTTATATAATAAAAATGGATGTTAAGCAGTTTTCAAATATAATGAACGTTGTTTGTGAGACTATTAGAAGGTTTGGAAAAGATTGTCTAAGTTTGAGAAAATCAAGTGTCGGATACACACGAATAAAAAGGGAGACATTATATCTCATAACTAAAAACAAAGAATGAGTAAGGGGAAGGTTATTTCAGTACTTTACCCTGCTTCTATTGCAAAGGGATACAATTAGACCTCAGATCATTTAGATTTTTGAGTGCACTTTAATCATATCATGTGGTTTTGGGTACATGTCTACTTCAAGTCGCTCTTTTGAGGTTAGGTTGGTAAATTCGTGCCAGGTCATTTATGCTGGGTATACAAGGATAACAAGTAAAATGTACAACGATATTTACAACAACAAGAAGCAAAAAATACTTTGGTAAATCTTTAGTATAATAAAGACCAAGTCAGCCCATTACTTTCATTCTCAATAGGACACAACTCACTATAATTAGCATCTTTAGCCAGAAAGACAACATAATTATGATGGAGAAGTATAATGCATTCTCAACAGTATCAGACCGTTCATTAGAATATTATTAGTTGAAATGTAAAGCAGCATTAAAGAGATACAAATAACATATAACCATGTGATGTGCCAAAAACAATGAGCAAAGTAGCCTAATAAACTTGAGAACGTACCAAAAGTAGAATGGTAGGAACAAGCAGCATTATATTCAACAACTACATGCATTGTTTATAATACTACTAATGCCAAAATGACGAGGAAAGTAGGAGACACTTAATCAAACAATAGCTAAATTTGGTTTTTGAGTAATATCTCTACTAGTTCAAGTGACCAACACAGGCAAGAGGGAGGATTGTCGTAAAATTGACTTGGACAGTCAGCTGGTGTACCTAATTAAACCAAAGATCACTAGTGGCCACAACATCAACCATCAGAATACAATTAAATGAGTAAGAGAAGTTTTATATGTACATGAACAATTCATTGGTTTAACATTCCGAAATGCAATTGTTTCATGATCACATAAAGCAGTTACAAGATCACTGATGGCTAGCCACAACATCAGCCATCGGAATACTTGTTTCACAAAGTCAGGTCCTAGATCCACAACTTAACAAACATATATGCATCATATCATATCAAACTCGTGGCACATGCAGAGATGTATATCAGTATATCTCAAAGCATAGATTACAGATGTGACACCCTCAAATTTACGGAAAGAAAAAAAATAATTTAAACTAGATAAAAGATGAAAATACAATACAAAGGTGTCATAAAATAAAAAGGTCATACAAAAGGAAAATAATATTATACATAAAAAATTATACAAGACGGGAGACATATCTCCCGTATAAATACAGAAATAAAAGAGTGTATAATAATATACAATCTAAGAACCGAATATAGGTCCAAGGTAAATACTTCGCTCGCTAGCTCGTCAATGTACCCCAAATATGCATCACCACCTGTTCGACCGCATTAAATATAAACACGGAAGCCACAGTCAGTGGGGAGTAACTCCGAGTTCTCCCAGCCACGAAATGTCGAGTTTAATTAAACATGAATAACATAAAAGCAATGTATATGGAAAATACAAAACCTTAACATATATGATATGCTTTTCATGTTATGAAACAATTAACTAACATATAACCTAGCATATGAAAGCTATCATGTGAATCCGATAATAAACTATAACACGGGGTAGGGAAGATGGTATGCTAGCTCAGAGGTTACCGTTAACATGGCCATGATACACTCAAACCCTAATCAACACGTAATCATGTGAATCAGTTAACAACCGGTAATCCAAACTCTATCAACCTTAGCCGGGTTGCATCTCACCTTCTAAGATTCATAGAATCATACAAACATGAAAGACCAATCCGTCTACAAACAGGCATAAGTTCCTAGTACCGTCAATAGTCGACTTCTGTAACTCGAGGCTATACCACAAGGTAGGAAAACATCCTAATCCTAGACTGATCAGACCTAGCGACAACAGCTATTCCATTCCCCGTCCCATGACATAACCGTACATGAGAAACTCTACTAGGCGACCCCCTAAGCAGAGGTGGCTAGTACTTAAGCTGGCTCCATTCCCAAAGTGGAACTCTTAGGCAGCCATGCCCCGACTTGGAGATTAAACACCCCCAGGCCGGAACACAAAAGCTAGCAAGCAGTTGGAACTATATACTCTGTTATTAAAGCATAGTAAGGCTAACATGTCATGTACCAAGATACGTCAGTTAGAATTAGAATGCGTTAAGACGCCATATACTCATAATTCTCAGATGGGTACTGTCAAACACGACCATATATCATTACAGTTAAAACAGTCACGGGAAAAACTTCCTATCATGTGACTAATTGCATAGAATCATATTCAAATGTCATATTTCTTTTTCAAGCCTCATATCTACTAAGGCTAATTCAATAATTAAATAAAACCTTACTTGAAGACAAATCCCCGACCCGAGTCCCGCGACGGGTAATCAGTCAAAACGGGGCTGACTAGATCTTAGTTTGACCAAACCCGTTTGGTCAAACCGGCTAGAAACAGAGTCTTTACCATTTAGACTTGAACATAAAATCATCATATTCATTTCATGCTATTTTATTCCAACTTCTAAAATGTGAATTATTAAATCTTACGAAAACCCGCTTGACTTAAAGGATATCAAATTAAACTACCATCTCGTATTATAATTTCTAACATGTGAGAAATAATAATATTATGAAAACCTTTTAAATAAATAATTTACTTATTAAAATTTCCCACTTGCTAAATATTACAAAACACGATAAAATAATAATAACTCAAAAACCGTCACAAGTCCAAAGGGAGGACCCACGGCCTGTTTTGGGCCGGGAATAAACCGAGTCTGAACCGGGCCCACGGGCTGGTTTGGGCCTGTTTTGGTCGACATTTCTAAAAATCGTTTCTTAATATTTCCCGCATGCTTAACATATTTAAAACCCGTCAAAACAACAACAAAACAATCAAGTATCGACACAACCCAAAAGCCAACTCACGAACCAACCCAGACCGGGTCTGAACCGGCCTGGACCGGCCTGGTTTGGGTCGGTTTTCCAGCCACCTTACACGGCCACCACACACAACCACACCAAATTTATTCCTAACATGTTTTAATTATCAACCATCCATTTTAACAACCAATTCAACATCATTCATACTAAAAATTATAATTATGAACTAATCATCCAAATATGTCAAGAACACTAAACATATTAAAAATTCATACAACATAATAAAAATAACCACTTATCATGTTACTAGTTAAAAACCGTAAATAACAATAATATAAACAAAAACAAATGTATGTAACATAAATTCGTCGAGTAACTCGGAATCGTTACCTTAGCTAGCACAAAATCAATTAGCACCAAAATAAGAAGTAAAAACCCGTCTACTAATCTTCTTCTAACATATACGAGTCACCAAACTCGTCTTCATAATCTTCTCCTATAAGAAATGACAAAAATAACATTATTAGTATTAAAACTTGATTTCAACAATTAAAGTGTTGAAAACGATTTTGTCGGAATTGAAAATAAAACGTACTCGGAGATGAAGAGCGGAGAGGAGACTTTAGAAATATAATTTAGAACGGATTTGAACAAGTAATGAAGGTTTTGTGACGATTTTGCTCAAGAACGATCAAGAACGATCAAGAACACGAAGAACGATTATGATTATATTAAAGAACAAGTAATGAAGGTTTCGGGTTTGTTTCGGGACTTAAGTTGACTCGGGAATAGTTAAATGACGTTCGGGGTTAAACCGTAAAACCTACTCTTTAATTCCGAATAAATTCAAAATAATTATATTAAATTATCATAAATTCAAATAAATCTTAATAAATTAAAATAAATTAAATTTATTACTTTTCAAATATAATTTCGGTCTTTCAAATTTACGGGGTGAGTCGGAAAAGTCAACGAAAATCAAAGTCGACTTAAGAGTCAAGAAAAGTCAAAGACGACTCAAAAGTCAAGAAAAGTCAAAGACGACTCAAAAAGTCAAGAAGAGTCAAAGACGACTTAAAAGTCAAGAAAAGTCAAAGACGACTTAAAAGTCAAGAAAAGTCAAAGACGACTTAAAACGGGATTCTCATGGAATCTTGCGGAAATTCCAAATACGAACTCGGAAATTCCAAATATGACTCGAAACAATAAATTCTAAATTAAAACTTAAATTTGCTGAAAAGTATCCGTAAAATATTTTTATTAGAAAAATTGGGTACAATTCGGGTTGTTACAGATGGTTTAGCGGCGGCAGCTATATGGGAAGGGTTTGTGGTGTTATTTTGGTGGGGAAGGTGATGGGAGTTGCAAATGAGTGGTGATTGATTAATAGTAAGGGTAAACTAGTCAATATCAGATATTTGGTATTAAGTATAAACGAAATAGAGATTTTTTGTATAAGTTTTGAAACAAAATTATTCTTGGTATAAAATTTGAAAAAGTGTATTATAGTAGGTATAAGTTATCAATTTACCCTAATTAATATTGACATAGGTCGATGTCTCTCTAATGATTCATGTATTCTCTATGTCCATCTTACGAGCAACTTAATTTTGGATGTACACAATGTGAATTAATTTTTGTCTAATTGTTTGTTTGAGTTATTATAGCATTAGAAATACCTCCAACATGAAGGTTGAGAAAGTAGGCAAATATATAGTTATGACGATTTCAAATGGTTAACTGAGACTAGTGGATCCATGGGGAAGTGGTTGTTAAGGTTTGTCGAAAAAACGACCATTAGAATGACATAGTAAGTGATGCCCACTAGCATATTTAAAAATTCACACACATGTGATAAAGGTTTTGCATTAAATATTGATAATAAGTTTTTCTTATTTTACCTCTAACTTAAAACAATTGTTATAAGGGTCATTATATAATTTTTAACATTACTTTATGATCTAATAATTAATGTTGGTAGGTATTTGTCACATATAATTCTATACATATATGAAAAAACATGGATAAAAGGGATTTTTTTTCCTTATCATTAACGCGGTAATTAGCATGTATTTTGTATCGGTTTTTCTAACGTGTTCCCTAAGGGCACACATTAGTAAGCCAGATATGGGAAGATTCACAAGATATTCCTATCAGAATTGCAAGTTTGAACATAGTTTTATTATAATTAATGAGAATATCTTATAAATCTTGCTATATTTTGCTTATCGTAATTTAAATGCTTTGTATCTGTATATTTATACTACTTATAAGAGTGTACAATGAACTCCATATGAATAAACAAACATTTGGAATACTGTGTGAGATGGCTAGAGCCTAGAGACATTGGTGGATGTAGAGATATTCAAAATATGAGTTTAGAAGAAATTTTAGATTTGTTTCTTATATCATTAGCTCATCATAAAAAAAAACAGGTTGATAAATACACTTTATAGAGAATAGTGAAAGTGTTACTAGACTATTTAATCATTGTCTCTTTGTGGTTGGATGATGTTTTTTATCTTGATAAAACTGACGACATTATTTCTAGTGCGTTGCCATATGAATCTATTAATAAATGAGCACGAGATATTGAATCTTGACCATGATTTTAGTGATGATACTAATTCTATATATCAATCACATTTCCCAATTACACGTGATACTCAACCTCAACCTCCTTCTAAGAAAATGAAGAAACAACATACGCAAAAAGGTAATCACAAAAAAATAGCTTCAGAGTTTGTAGATCTAACTCCTTAAATCAGATTACTATTGTGTGAAGGATTTATAATGGATATAAGTAATAGAGCTGAGTGGACAAATAAAGAAGTTACTTTCAGAGAGATTGCTATAGTTTGCCTAGCTACCACTGCTTGTTTGTTTTCATTAAATACAAGTCAAATAAACGTATTTTTTATCCAATTATCGGAGGAATGAAATTCTATTTGTCATGTTAAGCCGTAACGGCTACTTAGTTATATTTAGACGTATTTTTTTTATCCAATTATCGGAGGAATGAAGTTCTATTTGTCATGTTAAGCCGTAATGGCTACTTAGTTATATTATAATTATAGATTAACTTTTCTTATGCAATGAATTTAAATAATTAACCGCCAACATGCTAACCTATTGCCCTGAGGGATATGTAACGATTTTCTACAGATTTGAATTACAGAATTCCCAAGATCTCATGCATGTTAAGTATTAAGATTAAACAAAAGGGTGATTAGTAAACTTACTTGGATGCGGAAGAATTCCAATAAGATGCTAATAAAATATGTATAGTAAACCCGAATTGCAGCTCATTAAATGATAATATAATATGTGAGACCGTCTCACAATAACGCTCCAAGTGTAGCACCTCTACTGATATCCACACAATATGAGTGTGTATGCTAGTACAAACTTATGAGCAATTTCCTTCCCTTTTACTCCCTTGAGATTTTATTATTTAAGAAAACTCATAATAAACATGTCCCCTTATATATGTATATATAAGGAGTTCAAGGAGAATCCTAGACCGTCTAGGATTAGGAAAGTATAATAAGAAAAATAGTTTATTATTCTTATTCCTTAATAATTAATCAATACTTCCTCCATTCAACTCCACACTACACTTTTTTATTTTGGACACTATTCACAAGTTAGAAGAATCTTTCAACTTTCAATTTCCGTCTAATACATAAGAGAAAATATATTCGTGTGTGATCTTGTTTAATTTGTCTTTAGGAGTACATTAAAAATATCTAACTCGTATAATTTTTGCAAATAAGTAGCGAAATATATTTACGACGCAAAACATGCGTTGACAAATGTGAAAAAGTAAATGTGTAGTGTGAAGTTGAATGGAGGGAGTATTAATTATAATACTAGTTTTATGCCCGTGCAAAAATGCACGGGTTGTATTTGCATAATTGATATTAATGAAGTTTAAAAATAAGGTATAATCTAAAATCTAAATTTTTTAATTGCGTAAAATGTAGATAATAGACTTTTATTTCGTCTCAATAAATTGTTTGTTTTTCTTTTGATTAAAATACCCCTTATAAAGATTTAAAAGATAAACAAATGAATGAGACATAAAGTGTATGTTTCAACCATTTCGTAAATAATAATCATAGTTAACTCGTGAAAAATCACTGATATAAATTTAAAGTTTATATATAGATAACGTATAATGACTCCCTCCAATTCATTTGTTTCTTTAAATTTGTAATTCATACACGATATTAATAATTTTACAGAGAGATCTACGGTGGTTGTCGGTATATTATGTAACTTTATTTTCTCGGCACTTTGTGAACTTGCTACTTTTATGTGAATCTTACATGATTTTACTTATTGTTAATTATCCTCAGTACTCTCTAGTCATATTGCAAAATAGATGCAAACAATATCAACTTTGATTAAATAAGCGTCGCTTCAAGTTAATTGATTCGAAATTGGCACACAATAAACACAACTTATACAGTAAGACAATCTTACTTGGTAAAACGGTCCATTTTCATAGAAAAACATACATTGCTATTGTTTTTTGCCCAATAAAATCACCTTAAAGTGTAAAATCGTCTCACGCAATAATTAATAAACTTCCACTTTATAAATTTGGTCAATCAACTAATTAATTTGGTGGCCACATAAATAAAATTACATTTACCCTTGATAATAAGTATATCATAACTTCGTAAGTTCTAATTTAAGACGCACTACCCGTCTTAAACTTAAGACGGGTCGAATATATATACCAAATCATCCCACTTGTTTGCCTAAGAAATACCAAATTTTTTGGTAATATTTAATTCATCTTAAGTTTAAGACGAATAGTACCCATCTTAAGTAAGATTTAGCGTAGATATATCAGAGTAAAATTTAGACGGTGCACATATATATCATAGTAAAACATTAACTTTACCGTAGATCCAATTATTTCAAGCTCTCAACGGCTCAACCCCTTATGTAGTTGTGTGTAGCTGCCGCCCCCTCTCTCTTTCACCTACAAACTATTTCTCTACCTCACTCAGTCCATCAAACTTTCAAATCAAGTTGTATTATTCAATTCACTCTTAATGAAACAACTTTCTTTGGTTATCATTTAAAGTTTAAGCACTTCATCCAGTTTCTAAGGTTTGATGATATTATAAAGTTTTTTCATTAATTTTGATTACTATCACTGCACAAAATTTTCATTTCTTATTTTTAAGATTTTAATTATGCATTTAATGATTCAATTTTACTATTTACTATTATATACTAATTTTTTACTTTTCTTGATGTAAAAATTCTTTCTTTTTGAGTTCTTGTTTTTCTTGATGTAAAAAGGTGCATCTTTGAGATTTATCTTAATGTTAATAATTATTTTTCGTTTTTGAAAATATTTATTATTAATGTAAAGTTTTAATTTATAATTTGGTATATCAATGTAATTTATTACGGAGTATTAATGTAAAATTTTAATTTATTATTTAGGATTGTTAGAAAGTTGCATGTGTTGGATCCCTAAGAAAATATTATAATCTTATAAACCAAACTGATACAAAAATCAGAGGAAAATGAATAAAAAAAAAAAAAAAAAGAACTGACATGATGATGTGGCGCAATGTGGGCTGGTTAAATGTTTTTACTTTAATAGAATGAAGATTGCCCAAAACTCATCTAGTGTGTGACCCTTTAGGACCGACTAATACTACCCGAATCCCAACTCATTTAGGACTCAGACTACAAGCGGCTCCTAGCAGAACATTATAGTCACATAAAATTAATCAATATACAATATTCCGGACATATGGGTAAACTAATTCCTTCATGCCCCATCCAAAAAAACCGGGTTTCCACCTGCTCAAACAACAGCAACAACCCCAAATTCCTCTCTTGACTAGTTCGCCACATAAGCTTCCATAAATGGAAAATGTCACTAGTTCAAGGCATGTTGTCGAACGCCATATGTTCAAGAAACTCAACCCGAACGTCATCTTCCTCCATACCACTCCTTTCCCTCGCCAACCCTACGCCACCTTACCAATGACCTTGGTAACCTTGCTATCCATGCTCCCTATGATGGTCGGGATGTAATCATAATTGGCGACGATACAAACTTATCCATCACTGACACCGGCAAAACACGAAATCTCTTTATTTTAAAAATGTTTCATGTGTTATTTCTAAAATATCTCAAAAAATCATTTTAGTCTCTAACATTGATGATGATGCTTATTTTTGTTCACACATACCTCATTTGTTGCGAGGGCTATGAAGACGGGTCATGTTCTTTCGAGGGAAAAACTAATAATATGGGTGGATTTTCGGATCTATCAAGTTCACGTCTCTCAACTCTCCACCAAGTAACTCCTCCTATTATTTATTACTAGATTTCATGCCCGTGCGATGCACGGGTTTACGTTAATGTTATTTTCGTAATTTTCCTATAACAGTTAACTTATAAAAATAAATTTTTGAAGTTTTAAGATTATAATAAAATATACTCCGTAATTTTTTAAAAAATAATATTGATATATTGATTCAACTTATTCTATTTTAAACATATGTTACCAACCTTATCGGGACTCAAGTTATATTTGATCTATATTATGACTCGAAAAATGATTCAAAGTACCTAAGAATTAAGCTCTTTAAGACAATATTTTAGAAACTCAAAAGATTTTGGGTTGATCACCTCACCTTATGCTAATTGTTCGATATGAAGCAATTCTACTATTTATAGTTATTAGTATTTTCGCCACACATATATTGTTTTTCAATGTGAGATATATAACATACTAAGAATTACACAAAGTATATGCAAATAATATGAAATTCTATACTGTAATGATAGCATTTTTTTTTTTTACCACAAATCTAATTATATTATTTTCATAACTAATACAAAATTTTAAGAGCTCTCTAAAATAATACTCTCTCCGTCTTAATCATTTGTTTGTGTGACACCCTCAAATTTGCGGAAAGAAAAAAATTATTTAAATACATAAAAGATAAGAATACAATAAAAGGTGTCATAAATAAAAAGGGTTCATACAAAAGGAAAATAATATTATACATAAAAATTATACAAGACGGGAGACATATCTCCCGTATAAATACGGAAATAAAAGAGTGTATAATAATATACAAACTATGAACCGAATATAGGTCCAAGGTAAATACTTCGCTCGCTAGCTCGTCATGTACCCCAAAATATGCATCACCACCTGTTCGACCGCATTAAATATAAACACGGAAGCCACAGTCAGTGGGGAGTACCTCCGAGTTCTCCCAGCCACGAAATGTCGAGTTTAATTAAACATGAATAACATAAAAGCAATGTATATGGAAAATACAAAACTTAACATATAAGATATGCTTTTCATGTTATGAAACAAATAACTAACATATAACCTACCATATGAAAGCTATCATGTTAAACCGATAATAAACTATAACCCGAGGTAGGGAAGCTGGTATGCTGGCTCAGCGGTTACCATGTAACATGGCCCTGATACACTCAAACCCTAATCAACACGTAATCATGTGAATCAGTTAACAATCGGTAATCCAAACTCTATCCATCTTAGCCGGCTTGCATCTCACCTTCTAAAACTCATAGAATCATATAAACATGAAAGACCAATACGTCTACAAACAAGCATAAGTTCCTAGTACAGTCAATAGTCGACTTCTGTAACTCGAGGCTATACCACAAGGTAGGAAAACATCCTAGTCCTAGACTGATCAGACCTAGCGACAACAGCTATTCTGTTCCCCGTCCCATGACATAACCGTCTATGAGAAACTCTACTAGGCGACCCCCTAAGCGGAGATGTAGTACTTAAGTGGCTCCCTTCCCAAAGCGGAACTCTTAGGATGCCTGCCCCGACTTGGAGAATAAGCCCCCCAGGCCGTGACACAAAGCTTCACCAGAACTATACTACTCTTAAAGAAGTAGCGGCCTATCAATTCATTGGTCCAAATAACTCCATTTAGAATTAGAATGGTCACGACGCCATCTACTCATAATTCTCTATGGGTACTTAGTCAACACGACACCAACCATATAATCAGACAGTCACGGGAAAAACATCCTATCATGTGACTAATTGCATATACATCATATTCAAATATCATATCGCCTCATATCTACTAAGGCTAATTCAATAATTAAATAAACCTTACTTGAAGACAAATCCCCGACCCGAGTCCCGCGACGGGTCATCAGTCAAAACGGGGCTGACTAGATCTTAGTTTGACCAAACCCGTTTGGTCAAACCGGCTAGAAACCGAGTCTTTATCACATAGACATAAAATCAACATATTCATTACATGTTATTTTATTAAAACTTCTAACATGTGAATTATTAAATTTTACTAAAACCCGCTTGACTTAAAGGATATAAATTTAATCTACGATCTCGTATTATAATTTCTAACATGTGAGAAATAATAACTTTATGAAAAAACCTTTTTAATTAAATATTTTACTTATTAATATTTCCCACTTGCTAAATATTACAAACCACGATAAAATGGCAATAACTCAAAAACCGTCACAAGACCAAGGGAGGGACCCACGGGCTGATTTTGGGCCGGACCATACATGGGCCTGGACTGGGCCCACGGGCTGATTTGGGCTAATTTGGGCTGTTTTGATGGACTTTATTAAAACCGTTTCTTAATAATTCCCGCATGCTTTAACATATTTAAAACCCGTCAAAACAACAATATAACACTCAAGTATCGACACAACTCAAAGACCAAAACCCGGACCCACCATGGACCAACCCAGACCGGTCTGGACCGGGCCTGAACCGGCCTGAACCGGCTGGTTTGGGTCCGGTTTCCAGCCCTTCTCCACGGTTCCCACCACCAATCAACACCAAATAAATTCCAACATGTTTTTAATTAACAAACAACCATTTTAACAATCATCCACACAAAAATCATGATTTTAATTAAATCATTCAAATATGTCAAGAACACCAAACTTGTTATAAATTCATACAACATGATAAAAACAACTACTTATCATGTTACTACCAAAATTCCATAAATCATAATAACATGAACCAAAAACAAAAGAAACAAAAGCTACAAAGGCTATGTAACATTAAATCGTCGAGTAACTCGGAATCGTTACCTTAGCTAGCAAAATCAATTAGCACCAAAAAAATAAGAAGTATAAACCCTTCTACTAATCTTCACCCAAAATATACGAGTCTCCAAACTCGTCTTCAAAATCTTCCCCTATAAGAAATGACAAGAAAAACATTATTAGAACTTAAAAATATAAATTTCCATAATTAAAGTGTTGAAAACGATTTTGACGGAATTGAAAATAAACCGTACTAGAAGATGGGGAGCGAAGAGGAGATCCTAGAAATATAAGTTAGGACGGATTGAATTAAGAAATGAAGGTTTGATGAAGGTTTTGCTCAAGAACGATGAAGAACATGACGACCGACGAAGAACGATGAAAACGATTCACAAAGTTTTAATTTTGATCCTTAATTTGATTTAATGTAAAATGAAAAGTTGTTAGTGAGTAAGTGTGGTGAGGGCCGTGTGTTTATAGAGAAAATAATGAGTCGGGTTTTGAAATTGTTGTTACGGAATTGACTCGGATTTTATAATTATATTATGGTAATTGATTAAATATAATTAGAGATTAAGTTAATTAAACTAAATATCAAGATATTATGTTATTATAATGAAAAGAAAGGAAAATATCAAGGCTTATGAGAGGAAAAAGAGACGTGTGAAATGGAGAGGAATCGGGTCTGTTTTTACGCGATTTGCGGAGTTTAAGTTGACAGACCGATAAAATTACAAATATCTTAGATATTTTTATTAATTTAATCATATTAATTAAAAGATCTAATATGAGTGGAAAAAAGTGACATGGGGCGTGTGACTCATGTCAAAGTCGGGTTTCGGGACTTAAGTTGACCCGGGAATAGTTAAATGTCGTTCGGGTTAAAACCGTAAAAGTTATTCTTTAATTCCAAATAAATTCAAAATAATTAATATTAAATTTTCATAACCCAATAAATCTTAATAAAAATAAATTCAATTTATTATTTTTCAAAATAAAATTTCGGTCTTTAAAATTACGAGGTGAGTCGGAAAAGTCAACGAAAGTCAAAGTCGACTTAAAAGTCAAGACAAGTCAAAGATGACTTAAAAGTCAAGAAAAGTTTATGACGACTTAAAAGTCAAGAAAAGTCAATGACGACTTTAAAAAGTCAAGAAAAGTCAAAGACGACTTAAAAGTCAAGAAAAGTCAAAGATGACTAAAAACGGGATTTTCATGAAATCTCTCAGAAATTCCAAATACGAACTCGGAATTTTAAAATACGACTCGAAACATAAATTCTATTTTAAAACGAACTTAACCTTGCTGAAAAGAATCCTTAAGAATTGTACTAGAAAAATTGTACTTTTCGGGTTGTTTACAGTTTCCTTGATTAAAATACTCCTAAAAAAAGGCAAACAAATAAATGACCGGGATGAATGGAGTTTTTGAGAGACTTAAATGACTTTGGGTTCATCTCTAAGTTTCAAGGACGACTGTTATTTATAATCATGTGATCATCCCAGCTTATGATATTTCTCTGATTTGGGACAATTCTTCTAATTTATACATATTATATTCACCACACTTACATTACTTTTCAATGTGAGACAAATAACAAATTTGGTAGTTACCATTAAAATTATTATATATGATACTTTCCTGAATTAATTTTGATGATGTAAATTTCATTAAGGTAGAAATAATAATACAAAATTTTAAAATCTCTGAAAGATAATAGTTGAAAGATTCAAAAGATTTTGGGTGAATATCTAAGTTGAAAGATGACTCATTTTCACTATAGTTTTTGTGAATTGAATGTAAAAAATTTTATATACAAATTATAAACACCACTTGAATATAATATAGGAAATGTATATTGAGATAAATAAAATAGTTTTCACTTTATTTTTTAATGATATTTTCCTAAATTAATTTTTGATGATGTAAGTTTCACTAATGTGGATACAAATTTTTAAGAGCTCTCTAAGATAGTATTTAAGAGACTCAAAAGATTATGGGTTGATATCTAAGTTCCAAGGATGAATCTTATTATAATTATAGGATCACCCTAGCTTATGATATTTTTCTGATATGGGACAATATACTATTTATACGTAATATATTTACCACACTTGTATTATATTTCAATGTGGGACAAATAACTTGTTAAGTAGTACACTATCAAAATTATTACTTATATATGATATTTTCCTAAATTTTCTAAATTAAGTTTGATTATGTAAATTTTACTATTGTTTTAATAATACAAAATTTTAAAGGTTCATTAAACCAATACTTAAGAGACTAAATCACTCCTATGTATAATCATGATTAGTATATATATTTTCTAAAAATACATTATTTTTCAATGTGAGACTAATAACACATTAAGTAGTTTATCATCAAAATTATTATTTATGATAATTTTCTAAATTATTTTTAATAATGTAAATTTAACTATTGTGACTATTATAATTCCATTTTGTTAAGAGCTCTCCAAAACAATAATTAAGAGACTTAAAAAATTGTAGGTTTATACCTAAATTCAAGTATGACTCATATTTATAATCATAGGATCACCCTATGTTATAATAATTTTTCAATGTGGGACAATTTCCAATTTATAAGTAATATATTCACCACATATACATTATTCTTCAATGTGAGACTAATAACAAACTAAGTATTACACCATCTTTTTTCATATAATATTTATTTCTTAACTGTTACTAAACTGTTATATTAATATTAGAATAATAAAAAAATATTTAAATGTCATTTATTAAATTTTTAAAGTCATTTATTAACATAACAATATAAAAAAATAGTTTAAAAGCTCGTGCGATGATCATATTTATGATCACTCCACTTTATGATAATTTTTTAATGTGGTACAAATTTTGATATTTATACGTAGTATAAATTCACAAGTCACGATACCTACATTGTTTTTTTCAATATGGAACAAATAACACATTAAATAGTTTACCATCAAAATTATTATTTATGATACTTTTCTAAATTAATTTTAATGATGTAAATTTCACTATAGTGAAAATTATAATACAAATTTTAAGAGTTGTGTAAAACAATATGTAAGAGGCTCAAAAAAATTTGGGTTGAAACTTTAGTTCCAAATATGATTCCTATTTGCAATCATAAGATCACCCACCTTATGATGATTTTCTGATGTGAGATAATTCTACTATTTATATATAGGTAATATATTCACCACAACTACATTATTTTTCAATGTATGACAAATAATATACTAAAAATTACACCAAGTATGTTCAAATAATATGAGTTTCTATACTTTTCAGGGTTTTTTTCCACCACGAATCTAATTAATATTATCTTCATATATTTTTTTTACAATACTTCAATTTTTTTTAATAATACCTTTTAAAATTAATTTTTGATGATGTAAATTTAACAATTGTGAAGATAATAATAGACAAACTTTTAAGAGATCTCTAAGACAATACTTAAGAGATTTAAAAGATTTTAGTTTGTTATATAAGGTCCAAGAATGATTCCTGTATTTAATCATAGGATCACTCACCTTATGTTACTTTTATGATGTGGGACAATTTTACTATTTATACATAGTATATTCATCACATCTACAAACATTTAAGAGATCTCTAAGAGATTCAAAATTTTTGGTTGATACATAAGGTTTAAGGATAACTCCTATTTATAATCATAGCATTACCCACTTTATTATTTTTCCAATGTGGGAAAATTCTATTATTTATATGTAATATTTTTAGCACATCTACATTATTTTCCAATGTGGGACAAATAATAGTTATGAATTTAACTTTTATTTAAAGAGTTTCTAAAAAGTTGAAAAGTTGATAATATTATTAGGAAAATAATTAATTTTAAAAATATAATCAAAATTTAAGAGTTTAACCATAACTTGGAAAGTATATGTATGAATATGATGTTGAAAAGTTGATAATATTAAAATTCAATCTTTATATAATAATATATTTTATTTAATATTTAATTAGCCTAATAAAATTATGTGTAAGGTAGTTTTATCAATAAAAAATAAAATAGTATTTTGAAATAGTTGGAGACTCTCTCGTTGCCTGAAAAAAGCCTCTTTTATATATATAATATTGATTTACGTAAAACTTTAAGATAGATATTTCTTTGCTTTTTTTGAATAATTGTGATCCTTATAATATTAGCAAGAGTCACAAAATTTCTTTTTGTCAAGCATAAAAAAAATGGATGCCCCGTTACAACTTATTTCTACCCATGCCCGTATCTTGCTTGTCATTAAATTATATATGTCGATTACTTCACTATATAACATACTCCGTATTGTTTTAGCGACCTAAAAACAACTATGATGAATAAAAAAAATTCTCGTTTTCGGTCTTGGTAAATTTTTTTAATCTACCAATCATATTTTTTTTATTCCGACAATGATGAATAATAGATCAAAATCTGCCCACTCTTGCAGATAATAACACCTCACATTTAACAGCCGCACAACATACACTTGAGCACAATGGGTATACAGAATAATGCCATAATTATATATCCTTGAAACATGCCTGTCACTTCTCACCATTGCACAACTAGTCACCATCCCATGGCCATATGCATCGTCCATTGTCTTCTACCTTATTAAAAAAACTAGGCGCACCAACTCTCAACAATCATTATCCATGTCACAAACTATTTAAACAACCACCTAACAATTGAGAACCGAAACCGTGTCAATATTTTTGTTTTTGTGTTCATCATTTCTTGTCATTAGGAATTATTTCTATGGGAAAAAATATTGATTCATGTGTCTACGTTTCAGCACGGGAAGGTGAGACAGAGGTTTGGTATTTTGACCATAATTCAGTTTTAAACCTTTATTTGAAGCGTGTAATATGGAGTTGGAAAGATAAGAAGAAGTTCTACAACTCTGCACTATAGAATAAGTAGATTATGTCGTTTACCATTCTTAAAATGGGTAGCAATATCATACTAGTGTGCTGAACGTTTATGAAGGCTTATGAATGAACGAAATTATCTAAATTTTTGTTGCTCAATTATATTATTGTGGTTTAAGTATGCTATCCTTGAATTTCCTTTACAAATATTTATGATGAAAAATATAAAGATTTTAGGAAATTATTGTGGCTTAATGGATGGTATGTAGGTATGTTCAAGCTACTAGTTTATTTGGTAAGACATGCATAGAATTCTTATCTATAACCTTCATAAATCTATTTTTGAAAATTGAAAATTTAGTTCATGAATATGTGGTCGTTATTCCAAGATTTTAATTGACAAGTAGCTACAATGTTATGTGACAAAGTTTGTTATGTGTATACTATGTTTATCATATAAAATATTTTTCACCCATTTGGATTAAGCTAGGTATTAAATTTTAATTATGAGATGAATTAAGTTTGATACTTAGGTGATGAACAAAATATGGGGGTTAGGTATTTTTTATTCAATTGATATATTATCTAGGATACGTTTGTGCGGAAAAAAGTTGGAAATGATTATTTGCCAAAGCTTTATAGGAGCATTTATGAGAAAATAAATTGTCGTGTATGATCATATGATACCTAAAATTTGAGACGATCAATTAAACGAATAATGTGTAAATTTTGTTTGAACGATTATGATTGTCACTAATTTGTGGCGTGACAACATGTGGGGGAACACATTTTACTTATTTGATAAAATTATTCATTTAGAGTAGATACCTCATAATTTGTGAAAAGCATGTGAAATATTTGTGACAACCCTCGCGAATGCGGAAATATAAAACATACAAGCATGATGAAATTACCCCGTCTAGACGAAATTACCCCATCTAACATAGCTGGTCAAGATGAAATTACCCCGTCTAGTCGGAAATACGGTATTTTAAAAACTTTTATACATGCAAGATAGATAAAACGAGGAGTGTCAAAATATTACAAACTAAGTACGGAATATAGCAAAGAGACGGAGTCTCTCAAATTTAACTGTAACAACCCGAAAAGTACCCAAATTTTCTAGTAAAAATATTTACTAACACTTTCAGTAGAACTTAAGTTTTTAAAATAGAAAGTTTTGTTCCGAGTCTTATTTTGAAATTCCGCGTTCGTATTTGGAATTTTTGAGAGATTTCATGAAAAGACCGTTTTTAGTCATCTTTGACTTTTCTTGACTTTTTAAGTCGTCTTTGACTTTCCTGGACTTTTTAAAAGTCGTCATCGACTTTTCTTGACTTTTAAGTCGTCATAAACTTTTTCTTGACTTTTAAGTCATCTTCAACTTTTCTCGAACTTTTCAGTCAACTTTGACTTCCGTTGACTTTTCCCGACTCGTCTCATAAGTATGAAGACCGAAATTTTATTTAAAAAAATATATTTTTGATTTATTTTTATTTAGATTTATTAAGATTTATCATAATTTAATATAATTATTTTGAATTTATTCGGAATTTAAAGAATAACGTTTACGGTTTTAACCGCACGTCATTTAACTATTCCCGACTCATCGTAAAGCGCGAAACAAAATCGAAACTCGACTTTGGCATGAGTCACACGCGCGTGTCATCGCTTTCCACTCACAACTAGATATTTTATTTGTTTTGAATAAACTAATAATAATATCTAGATATTTTTCTACTTTATCGATCAGTCAACGGAAATTACGCAAATCGTTTACAAAACTGACCCGACAGTCACCATATCACACGGTTTTTCCTCTCTCTTTGACCTTGATATTTTCTTTCTTTTCATTACAATAACATAATATCTTGATATTTAATTCAATTAACTTAATATCTAATTAATTACGGTAATATAATTATTATACCGGGTCAATTCCATAACAACAATTTCAAACCCAACGCACTATTTTGCTCTATAAACTCACGGCTCACACACTCCACTTTACTCACAAACAACTTTTCATTTTTCCAACAATCAAATTAAGATCAAAATATCACTTTCTTTAATCGTTCTTGAGCGTTCTTCGCGTTCTTCATCCGTTCTTCATCGTTCTTGAGCAAAAACTTCATAAAACCTTCATTTCTTAATTAAATCCGTCCTAACTTATATTTCTAGGATCTCCTCTTCGCTCCCCATCTTCTAGTACGGTTTATTTTCAATTCCGTCACAATCGTTTTCAACACTTTAATTATGGAAAATCAAAGTTTTAATTCTAATAATGTTTTTCTTGTCATTTCTTCTAGGGGAAGACTTTGAAGACGAGTTTGGTGACTCGTATATTTTTTCGGAGACCGATTAGAATACGGTTTCTTATTTTCTTAGATTCTTATTATTTTGGTGCTACTTGATTTTTAGGCTACTAAGGTACACTCCGCTTTACTCGACGAAATAATGTCACATATCTTCAGGTTTTAGTTCATATTATTGTTACTTATGATTTTTTTGTAGTAACATGATACGTAGTATGATTTAGATGTTGTATGGAATTTTTAATATGTTAGTGTTCTTGACATATTTGTATGATTTATTTATAACCATGATTTTTGTATGAATGATGGTTGAATTGGATGTTAAACATGGATGTTGTTAATTAAAAACATGTTAGAATTTAAGTGGGAATGGTGGTTGTGTGAACCGTGGGAAATGGCCGGAAAAACCAGCCCAAACCGGCCGGTTCAGGCCCGGTTCAGGCCGGTTCATGCCGGTCCTGGTCCGGTCTGGATTGGTCCGGGTTTTGGTCTTTGGGTTGTGTCGATGTTTGATTGTTTAATGGTTGTTTTGACGGGTTTTAAATATGTTAAAGCATGCGGGCAATATTAGGAAACGGTTTTAGGAAAGTTGTAAAAATCAGCCCAAATCAGCCCAAACAGGCCGTGGGCCCATTCAGGCCCATGTGGGGTCCGGCCCAACTCAGCCCGTGGGTCCCACTTTGGGACTTGTGACGGTTTTTGAGTTATCGTCATTTTTATCGCGTTTTGTAATAATTAGCAAGCGAGAAATATTAATAAGTAAAATATTTAATTAAAAAGGTTTTTTATTAAATTATTATTTCTCACATGTTAGAAATTATAAGACAAGACCGTAGTTTAATTTAATCTTCTTTTAGTCAAACGGGTTTTTGGGTATAATATGATAATTCACCTGTTAGAAGTAGTAATAAAATAACATGTAATGAATATGTTGATTTTATGTCTATGTGATAAAGACTCTGCTTCTAGCCGGTTTGATCCAACGGGTTTGGTCAACCTAAGATCTAGTCAGCCCCGATTTGACTGATGACCCGTCGCGGGACTCGGGTCGGGGATTTGTCTTCAGGTAAGGTTTTATTTTAAAAAAATGAATGAATAAGCCTTAGTAGATACGAGGCGATATGATATTTGATTATGATTTATATGCAGTAGTCACATGATAGGATGTTATTCCTTGACTGTTTTAATTATATGGTTGGTGTCGTGTTGACTAAGTACCCATAGAGAATTATGAGTATATGGCGTCTTGACCATTCTAATTCTAAATGAGTATCTTGGACCATGACATTGATAGGCCCGTACTATCGTTAACGAGCATATGGAGTTTGCCGCTTGATAGCTTCTGTGTCCCGGCTTGGTGGGTTTATATCCAAGTCGGGGTATGGCTGCCATTGTTTCCACTTTGGGAAATGGGGCCAGTTTAAGTACTAGCCAACCCCTTTGATGGATCTTCTTAGGGTGTACTCATGTGATTGTATCATGGGTCTTGGATGCGATGGATCTTCGCATTTCTCTGGGTCTGCGCAGTCTAGGTTTAGGGTTGAGTCGTATCTTGGCCATGTTATTAGGGTAACCTCTGAGCTAAGATATGTGCTTTGGATCTGGGCCATGTTTTCAAGGTAACCGCTGAGCCCAGATGTGTGCTTGGTATTTTGGCCATGTCATTAGCGTGACCGCTGAGCCTAAATATTTAAGTATATCCTACCTCGTGGTATAGACTCGAGTTACAGAAGTCTTCTATTGACTGTCCTAAGAACTTATGCCTGTTTGGAGAAGTATTGGTCTTTCATGTATGATGATTCTATGAGTTTTAGAAGGTGAGATGCAAGCCGGCTAAGATTGATAGAGTTGGGATTCCCGATTGTTAACTGATTCACATGATTACGTGTTGATTAGGGTTTGAGTGTATCATGGCCATGTTACAGGGTAACCTCTGAGCTAGCATACCAGCTTCCCTACCTCGTGTTATAGTTTATTATCGGATTCACATGATAGCTTTCATATGCTAGGTTATATGTTAGTTAATTGTTTCATAACATGAAAAGCATATCATATATGTTAAGGTTTTGTATTTTCCATATACATTGCTTTTATGTTATTCATGTTTAATTAAACTCGACATTTCGTGGCTGGGAGAACTCGGAGTTACTCCCCACTGACTGTGGCTTCCGTGTTTATATTTAATGCGGTCGAACAGGTGGTGATGCATACTTGGGGTACATTGACGAGCTAGCGAGTGAAGTATTTACCTTGGACCTATATTCGGTTCTTAGATTGTATATTATTATACACTCTTTTATTTTAGTTTTTATACGGGAGATATGTCTCCCGTCTTGTATATTTCTTTTGTATAATATTATTTCCGTTTTGTAATGACCCTTTTTATTTTATGACACCTTCGTATTGTATTTTCATCTTTTATCTAGTTTAAATTATTTTTTTCTTTCCGCAAATTTTGAGGGTGTCACAGTTGGTATCAGAGCATTTTTGCTCCCGACGCACGTTTGTGTACCCTTGTATAAATAACTTGACCTTAATAAAATAAAAAAAACTTGTGAGATAGAAAGGTAGGATGGGTAGATTAGGACTTATGTTGTAGTCTATTTGTTTATGCTAATTGTTAGGAGTAACTTAATTTGTTTTGTTTCTTATGAAGACGTTGGACCTCGTGTAGAAGAGATCGTTGTTACTGCCAACCAGGTCCCTCCTCATAAAGAAGACAATTGCCAAGGAGGCTATGCTTGGGTGGATAGCCAAATTGCTAGGAGCAATATTGCGCCTTATGGTGGAATATGTGTTACCTAGAAGGAGTATCCTTTACAGAAGATTTGAAGATTTATAAGCCTAATTGAAGTGAATTCCTTCTTCATCTTTGAATTCTCTCGTCCTTATAGTATTATGCTCTCTTCCTTCCATCTAGGTGCTTCTTTCTCTTCCAACCTATTTTCCTCTTGGACATACTCTAAATAGTTCTTCCATCTTACCATTAGTATTCTTTACCTCCCTCTGGTAACATTTTATGGATGTCATACCCATTTGTTTGAGGTATATTATACTTAGTCGGAAGAACTTTGAATTTTGTGGAATATGAGTGTTAGTTAGAATGAACTTGTGATTTGAGGAAAATGTTATAGATCTAATTTCACCATATGGTGGTGAGAGTTGGTGTCCTTGAGGAAGGGTGGTGAAGTATGTTTAATAATTGTAAAGCTTGATGCTTGTCATGACTTGTGAGTAATAGTTCATGATATTCGATGGTATAAGGTCGAAGGAATTGGCTATGACTTCTTAACTCATTAATAATTTAGTCTTTAGGACTTAGAAGTTTAGTATTGGTTTGAAGATCATGCGTATGATATGTCTATTTTGGAGTAAATAAGAGTTTTGAATATGATACCTAGCCATCATATTAAGCTAGTTCCGTGTTTAGATGATTATAAGGATTTGAGGATAAACTTAGGAGGAAAGTCTCTTAGCGGTTTTAGACGATGAAAGCTTGAAGTTGCAATATCGTTTCTTTTGAGGATCGAATTAAGCATAATGGTGGTTGGTTATTGTGGTTAAGGATTTTAGAGATTCTTTAAAGTGTTACTTGGGAAGTTGTAATCTTTAAATGTTGAACCCTAATTGGAATAATTACCTTGTGGAATTTTGGATTTGGATGACACAACTTGAGGAATATCGTCATAAGCGAAAATCGATGTATTGAGAGTTTGGAAGAGATGAATAAATTGATTTACGGTTACATCGCCCTATGGTTGGCAAAAGTTAAGTGAAATGAGAGTGGTGTGACTAATCTATTTGAGGTTTGTGATTAAACTTTTAAGGATGAGGAGGTTCATTGTTAATAATTTAGGGTAATGGATTTTTGGAATAAATTGGATTAAAGGATTTCATAGTAAGTCCTCTACTTTGTGGTGGTTAGCGGTCTTGTTTCCCTAATGATAAATATTTGGATGGTGGTTTCCAATAAGAGTTTTGATGGACCTTAGAAGGTTTAATTGAATTTGAATAATTGGGAGTTATTACTCGATGTGTCTTGCTTATGAAATATTTTGGTAGGAAGAACCCGCGTTTAAAAGAAGTAAGCCAATCAATTTTCCTTATGCTTTTTCATGCCCCCCATGTGAGTCTAATTCTCCCCAATCATATGAATTAATAGATGACGATGATGATGGTCCAACCTTTTCTATTGAAAGTCACTCTAGTGTCGTTCCATTTGACAATTTTGAGACCCCCATTATTGATATTGACCATATGGTAGTCGAGACTTTAGGTAAGGATGTTGTTAAGCCCATTTGTAACTCCAATTGAGAGTCGTCGATCGAGTCTTCAGATTTCTTTGAAATTCCCTTCGCTAAGGATATTCCAGATTTATTTGAAAATGATACTGGGTTTTGTGAACCTAGCCTTGAAATTAAGTTGGATCAACCACCCATTTTTGATTCCCACTCCTTTAATTCACCCTACCCCTAATTAGAGTCTACTAATGATATTTTGGGAACAAATTATTTGTTCCATGATCTTAAACATTTCACTCCATCTCTCACTGACGAGTGGAGTAGTTTAGTGGTCATCTATGAAGTTTGTCATGCGCACAATGATAAGATATATCAATTCTTACCTTCAATATTTCATGCCTATATCTTGTCAATTGCTTACATATGTTTTTGTATAGCTTATGCGCAGGTATATGATCGACTTCTAAGGGCATTGACATGCTTTTTAAGGCACAAAGAATGATTTTCATTAATAAAGAGTCTAGCAATACATTTAAATAAAGCTTCGCGGGAGGCAACCCGTGTTTTATTATATTTTTGTTATGAAATAAATTATTTTTGTTGGACAATTTAATAATGTTAATTTTTAAATAACTCATTTGGTTTTGGTTCTAATAGCTTTGACAATAAGACAATAATTTTATCTAGTATTGTAGTAGCTTGTTCATCACAGGTACTTTGGTGCTTGGGTTGTACTTTGCCCCCGTTTTCCAGCTAGCTTGGGGGAGCTGCTGCACGGTTGTATGTTTTCTTTTCTTTCTTTACCATTTTGTTGAGTCATCCCCCATTCCTTTGTTGGTTATGTTGTCCTTCTTTGTATTTTCTGCGCTTAAACCCGTTTCGCACATTGAGGATAATGTGTTATTCTAGCTTGGGGGAGGGATTTAGTTAGTGTCGTTGTTTATTTCGTCTAGTTGTTTATTAAATTTGAAAAATTTGAAAAATCCAAAAAAATCAAAAAAATTTAAAAAAATTTAATAAAAGTCGTATTTTTTGTCCACCCAATTGTTTTGTCCACCCACAACGCTCTACCTTAACCACGGCACCTAATCCCCCTCTTACTTCTAACCCCACGGCAATCCTTACTTTTTTTACCACCGAACCACCTAATCATACCTCTCCATCATCATCTCCTACGACAAACTCTGCACCACAACGGCCACCACCTATTCCACAACGAACAGTTGTCACACGACTTGATCACAATATACGTAAAATAAATCCAAAGTATGCCAACTTCGCTCAAGATTCCGCTACACCCAACACCCTACCCACCACGGTAAAACAAGCTCTTCTCTCACCCCAATGCCGCAACGCCATGCAGGACGAATTTATAGTTCTCAAACGAAATCAATTATGGACATTAGTTCCACGTGAACAATCTCAAAATATAATAGGATGCAAGTGGGTCTCCCGCATCAAATACAACCCCGATGGCTCGCTCAAACAACACAAGGCTCGCCTTGTAGCAAAGGGTTTCCACCAACGTCCGGGTTTAGATTATACAGAAACCTTCAGCCCAGTCGTAAAACCAACTACAGTTCGCCTACTTCTATTGTAACACCCGCAAATGTACCCTATTTTTATAGTGAAAATATTTTACGGATACTTTTCAGCGAAATTTAGTTTTAATTTAGAATTTAATTTCCCGAGTCGAATTTAGAATTTCCGAGTTCGTATTTGGATTTTACGCGAGATTTCAAGTGAATCCCGTCTTAAGTCGTCTTTGACTTTTCTTGACTTTTCCACTTACTCACCTCATACTCCCCCTTAACCTAATTCATTCTCACACAACTCAACTCTTACTTCATCACTAAGAAATCAACCAAAACCTTGCCTCCATTTTTGATCCGTCTTATAATCATCATAACTCTTTCGTTTCTCGCTCAAATTCACGTAAGTTCGTCTTATTCCTTCCCGCTCATCTTGCTCTATCCGTATTGGTAATAAAATACCGTGTTTCTCGCTTTTCAATTTATCCGTCTTTCTCAAAGGTGAATTATATTCATCTTTTGTCGTCTTTGTTTAGGTGGAGACTTTTTAGACCCCGGCAAAGATTGCTATCTAGTGGGGGAAGGCTTAGAAATCGTTTAAAGACGCATAAAGGTAACGGTGAAGAGTTACTCGATATCATTTACGTGTTTTAATGTGTTTTCTATGTTAGTAATCGTATTTGGAATAGGATTAGTATTCATAGAAACTGTGTTGATGATGATACTTGTTGTTTGTTGAGAATTGATATGAGAATTGATGATTTATGATAATAGTTGATGATGGTTGAGTTTAGAACAAAATGGAGTTGTCTTGACCCAAGTCACGGTCGTGAAACTCATGTCACGAGCCTGAAATAGTGGCTGACCAAATACCCTTGCGTAACAGACAGTTTCACGGGCGTGAAATACAAGTCACGGTCGTGACTTGTGCAGTTTTCCTGCACTGACCCCTTTTCGTAAAATGATCATATCTCCTTCGTTACTTGCTTGTTTTGGGCTTGTGACATCCCGTTGGAACCGTAAGAGGTTAAGCTATCACTTCAACTTGGAATTTATGCAATTGGATGTCTAGAACTCTAGTTATGACCGTTTGAAGTGGACCCTTGTTTTAGTTGGGTTCCAAACAACGTTGTTTTGGAGAGGGGATCTATGTTTCTTATTTATGGTGCTTCATAAACTTGTTCTAATGCTTATGTATCATGTATTGATTCATTTTTATCATAGTTAAATTTATATAATTCCCTATTCTCATGTTTTGTGACGGTTTTTGGTATGTCCCACTTTGAGTCGGTTTTTACAAAGGTTACGGTTTGAGCACTATTTTGTTATGTGCTTTGTACTCTCATTCCCTTGGCTTCCTCCACGTTCATAAGGCTGGAATGTCGAAACGGGGATGTATCCTACTGCTTAATTGCATGTGTTAGTGGGCATACGACGACGTTGTTGGGAGGCGAACGCTTTGCGTTGATCGACCCGACCGTCAAATGTTGTGTACTTGCGAGGTGGTGTTATTTGCATGTAGCGTACCGCTTGTTATGAGAATTGAGCTCTTTTCCGCCTCTTTTGTGAATTATATCGACCGAATTTGGGGTACTCGGCGTCTTTGATTGACCGAGTCTTGGATGCGAAATGTCATCACTTGTCGAATCGAAAAATGGTTATTCCGAGAGTCTGGCCAAGTTTAGAGTAGGAACCGTATTATTATCGTGGTCATCCACCAGGAGGAAATTAGTCTACATATACGAAATGGATTGAATCGTATATGCGTTCAGGGAATTTTTTTTCTCCCGTGGATGCCTGTTAATCATACTTGCCATGTACATGGTGCTAGTGCGTTTCATTTACCGTGAGAGAGGTCGTCATTGTATTGTTATGTGTGGATGGGTGATTACATGATTGATTATTCATGGTCATACCATGACTTGGCATGGTTTGTTTGTCAAGTCTCAATCTTATCAAACTTATACCGCTAACGGTGAGATGCAAGACCTAGTGAGCGTATTCGGTTGCCTAAGAGTGTCTTCCCCGAGTCTTTGTATAACATGATGGATTTGGATTTGTATTACATATGCTCTTATCATTATATATTGAATTGCCTATCTATCCTTATCGTATCTCACATGTATATCTATATATGCATGCTTCTACTTTTGTATTTTCTTTTATGTACGTTTAATGTGATATGGCTGAGAGAACCCGAAGTTACTCCCCACTGGCTGTGGCGTTCATGTTTTTCATGGATGAACAGGTTGCTTGATTTGGATGGCTTTTTGCTATGATATTTTGGGTTCAGGTGTGAGCTAGCGAGCGTTGTCCCTGGAAGATTTACCTCTAGACATTTTTAGCTTGTTTGCTAATCACTTTGACTTTGATAACATTTGGAGAGACTGCGTCTCTTGTTGTAGTATATTTTGTACTTTGGTTTGTAATATTTGACACACCTCGTATTTTCTATCTTGCATGTATAAAGGTTTTTAAAATACCGTATTTCCGCTAATTAATTCACATGCTTGTACGTTTTATATTTCCGCATTTTCGAGGGTTGTCACATCTATCCCTTGCAGTAACCGGCTCTTGGCCCCTACGTCAACTTGATGTTAACAATGCATTTCTGCAAGGTACCCTGACTGATGATGTCTACATGGCCCAACCACAAGGATTCATTGATGTGGTCGTTATACACCAAAAATAAAACCTAAGTCTACTAACTAAGAAGATAGCGGAAGTATGATCGATCTCCACAGGGAGGAAACTAATTAACTGAAATCTAAATCTACAAGTAACAATCTGAGGGGTTTTGAAAAGGTTTTAACTACACTAAATAAGATTAAAGGAAGAGAAATAAAGATAGAGGGATAATATGCTAGGATTCGGTCTACTGCAGTATCGGCATCTACGGGTCAACTAAGTCAGTCAATCTATTAATGAGAAGGGCAATGGTTTTCTCCTCTCGGTCTCAAACCACCCTAGGGATTTTCCTAATTAACTCTCGTCCTCTTAGGAGTCACCTATCAATTTAGGAGTCACCTATCAATTCTAAGCAAGCCTTCCCTTCCAATCTCTCGATCCAGGTCGGGGTTAACTACTTAGCCTAGTCTCCTGCGTGCACTCATTCGACTAAACCTCAATTAAATTGCTTAGACTGATTCTCACGACTAACTAAAACAATCTATCCTAACATGCCTTTACTACAGTTTCCCTCATCCCAACATACAAGAGAATTAGCTACTCATGTTATGAACGATGCTAACAAAGACGATTAAATATATGACATAAGACATAATAAAACCGTGGTTAAAAAGCATGAACAATAACAACGCAGTAATTAAGAAGAGTAAACAGTGATTAAGGCAAAGGTTAAGAAAGAGAGAAGAGAAGAAAGGAGTTTACAACCTTAGCAAATCCGGCGTAAAGAACAAATCCTACGTCGATAAACCCGAATGCAAACCAAAGATAAAGTTCAGAAACTAATGGAAGATTAATGCTAATGATTCCGAACCCTAATGGTTCTGAGTCCTAATGACTCCGAATTATCAAAACTGACGACAAATAGGAGTTTATATAATGCAAAACACGATTCTTAAACCCTAATTAAGCTATGGACTTAAGGCCCATGATAGATTCTACTCGATCGAGGGAAATAACCACTCGATCGAGGACTTTATTGGAGGAAATCACTCGATCGAGTAACAATTCTACTCGATCGAGCAACTCTTCAGCAGCAACTACTCGATCGAGCACAGGACAGCTCGATCGAGCAACTCTTCACTTCAACTCTCCTCGATCGACCTTATATATAATCAATCGAGGTCTTTTGGCCTATCGTGCAGTGTTGGACACGGCTTTGGACTTGAATGCGAGCGGTTTCACGCTTTCCCATGCAAGAGCTTCTGTTCCGTTCCTTCCATTCTCCTAAATGCATGCAAAGTGAACTGTTTTGGCTCGGTATCTGCTACTACACAGCTTGTACCTACAAAATAGTAATGAAAGTACAAAGTAGCCAAATAGGGGCATATGGTGATATAATATCACCTAAATGACATAGAAATGCGTGCAATAAATGGACTAGAAAGTCTATAAAATACACGCATCATTCATCAATGACACAAAACCAAACTATGTTTGCAAACTGCGCAAGGCCATTTATGGCCTCAAACAAGCTCCTCGAGCTTGGTACACTGAACTCAAGACCTGCCTAGTATCATAGGTTTTCCATCAATCTATCTCCGACTCTTCCCTATTCATCGTAAAAACCAACAAAACCTGCCTTTATATGTTAGTTTATGTTGACGACATCATCCTTACTGGCCCCAATCAACTTCACCTACAACATTTCATTGACAACCTTGCTACTCGTTTTTCAATAAAAGACCTTGGGCCCATATCCTACTTCCTCGGAATTGAAGCTACTCCTAATAAACTTGGGCTTCACCTCTATCAAGCCTAATACATTCATGACTTACTAGTTAAACACAAAATAGCTGACGCCAAACCAAACACAACACCAATGGGACCCGACACACTTCTTGTACGTGAAGACACCAAACCAATTCATGGTCACTCAAATTATCGCACGATTGTTGGGAGCCTCCAATATCTATCACTCACTCGCCCCGACATTGCTTTTACTGTGAACCGGCTAGCACAGTTTCCACACCATCCCACTTCAAACCATTGGACTGCCCTAAAGCGCCTCCTTCGCTACCTCCAAGGCACTCAAACCTATGGCATTCAACTCTATCGCACCACTCCTCTCTGTTTGCATGCCTTTTGTGATGCAGATTTTGCTGGCGACAAAGACAATTATATATCAACTACTGGTTACATACTCTATCTTGGTCGCAACCCGATCTCTTGGTTATCTAAGAAGCAATGTGGCCTTGCGTTATCAACTACAGAAGCTGAATACCGTGCCCTCGCTGCTGTCACCACTGAGGTTCTATGGCTCCGTAATCTACTCACTGAACTGAACATTGCCATCACAACACCTCATGCCCTCTACTGTGACAACATGTCCGCAACTCTTTATGGTAAGAATCCAGTCTTTCACTCCCGAATGAAGCACATGGCGTTATCCTTTCACTTCGTTCGTGAACAACTTCAACAAGGACACATCCGTATACAACATATCGCCAGCAAATACCAGCTCGCAGATGCTCTAACAAAACCCGTACACAAACGCTGCTTTCTGGAACTACGGGACAAGATTGGCCTCCGACGTCCATCTTGCGGGGGCGTATTAGCAGTATAAACAAATCAATATGTATATAGCAAGAAATATCAAAGATATTATGTAATTATAGCATAGAATAACTTCATGTACAAGCTTTTATCCTACCCTTATTTAGACTCCTTTCCCTTATAAATACCCTGTAACTATAATAGTTTATCGTATCAAAAACATTCAATATATTCATCTTATAGGAAGGTCTCATACTCCTACATCATGGGAACACGACTACTTCTCGGGTTGAGTCGGCCCATGCTTCATTAAATAAATGGTTGAATAGTTCTACGCATGCACTTTACTCTCAGCTTCATCCCGATGAGGAAGATGTTGAAGAGCCCGCCATTAATGAGCATCCGAGAGGACGTTTGAAGGGAAAGAAGGCAACAACTCGAGATCCTTCCGCCATTGAGCATGTGTGAAGGAGAGCAAAAAAAATACTCCACGAGCTCCACGAGACAATCCGTCTACTACCACCGGCACCACTGCGGCAACTTTCACCGCATCTGCGTCCACATCTACCACTGGGAACTACTCCACACCCTCTTGTGCTCCATTAGAGATCAACTACGTCTTTGGCGATTATACTAGCTTTCACTTGTCCAAGTTATTGCCTCCTTGGTTTAGAGATTATCTTGAGGCCTGGTTTGATTCTATTGGTGATGTATGGTCATTGTGGTTACCGTGATATTTCACATGCAATCAGAGGTGAGAAGGATCACTACGTGTTGATGAGGTACACCTTGCTTAGAGAAGTCAAGAGCTCCCCGATGTTTTGTAACAAATGTCTAAAAATATAAACACAAATATCTAAAAACAAACCAACACAAAATGTCTAAAAACAAAAAACTAAAAATGTCTAAAAAAGCAAACACAAATGTCTAGAAAAAACAATGCAACTAATTCGCATCACTAGCATTGTCACCATCCACCCCTCCTCCTAGACTATTATTATCTCTTCTGCTACCATATCCTCCACTACCACGCCCTCTAAGCAAAGGAGCAAAGTCTTTTAAGAAGCCGTCGAAAAAACGCTAGCCGATGCGCATCATCGACGATAGCACCTGAATCCGCAAGCCTGTCAAGTAACGTGTCTCCAATTTGCATTAAATATATAAAGTACATTTTAATCATTTTTAGACGGTATCGTGGAAAAAAAACATATATAAGCGCAAAAGATAAAAAATTACCACAACGGAAACATTAGGAGTCTGACGCCTGGGAACATGAACTTCTCGATATCAATTATTAGAGGGTGAGAAACGCTACGATACCATGGCATATACTTCGGATCCATCTCACCGGGAACACCACAAGGGTCGACACTGACAAAAGATGTACACGGTGACTCTCCAAACTATCCCATGGGTGATCTGTGTAAGATCCAGATATCCCGAGTACCCTAACCCTGAACTTGAACGATGTAAGATACCTTTAACAATGGGATCTGGGATCATCTGCTTGTACCCAAGCTGATCTAAAAACCGATCAGGATGATATGGCTCAACCACGTCCATAAATCGAATACAACCAGAAAACAGTGTACGGGGATGCGACGTCGATACTCCCCTACCTTAAGGCTGCCACAAAACTGAGGAAGCGTTCATCTTGTCTAACACGGTACGATACTCAAACAACTTACTAAAGGTAGTAGTAAAAGGACCAACAGTCTGCCAACGTTTCAACCGACTAGCCGCTGAACAACGTCCTACCGCCTCCACTGGTGTCCCTGGGCCGAAAATATGGAAAGTACTAAACAATCCAAGCTTGCAACAACGCCAAACAACTGCAAATACTCTTAACGTCAGCTCGTGAAGCTACAACTCGTGAAGTTATCCCTAGCTGTCTGTATAAGAAAGCTAAAGTGCCAGCACCCCACGCATAAGATCCTATCCTACCCGAATCAGCCAGCAACAGAAACAACTGAGGACGTATCCTATCTCCCGATTTGTCAATGAAAAGCGTCGACCCTAACAACAACGCCATATACCCTACAACAATATCGTTATCCCCACCGTTAACCGCCACCTCCCTCACTGCCTCATGTGAAATGCCTCCACTCCTGTAGATAGGGACGGTGGTGTCGGAGTGTAAAGGGGACCTCAAATCTTCTTGTGACCCCGTCTGAAAATACTCGCAAACATATATAATGGGATTGGCCAACTCAGTGCTATTAGCCATTACCACACACTTCTCTCCATCCACGCAATACCTAGGAGCTCTGCGACATCGTGAAGGAGGATGTTCATCTCTCCAAAAGGCATGTGAAAATTGTTGGTGTCCGACTGCCACCTCTCAACAAAAGCAGAAATAAGGGGCATGTTTAAATAATCAGGCATGTAGTGACAAAGGTGCCAAAGACCAGTAATACTAATCAATGATTTAACTTTCAAATCTAACTCCCAATCCGTCAACTCACGTAGCTTTCCTAGACGATGGTACCCAGCTAGCACCGGTCTAATATCCACGTTCGGGTCCGCCCACAAAGACATGGAAATATGGCGCCCAAAGCTAGGAATTACATGTGAAACACATGGCCCACCAGATACATTCCCTCTAATGACCCAAGACATGCCCCTCTTAGCCTGCTTCTTCTTCGAAACCCTCACACTACTAGAATTATCTAACGACACTCGCTTAAATTGCCCCTTCTCAAATCGTCTAATCTTTGCGGTAGAAGCTAAAGAAAGAACTGAATCATGACCCGCTCGCTTACCCTTCTACCCAACTACTCCCTCCTCAACAATCCACTCAACCTTGCAACCATGCACCCTCATCGTCGAGCTCCAAATCCTCATCATGTAAAGACCGAGAGCCAGCTTTTGAAACCATCGGCGGTTCCTCAATAGGGTCCCCTTTAAGTCGTGCTGATGCCGTGACACGTCGATTAGTAAGCCAGTTAGCATTTGTCGTCTCCTTTCCTTTTCCGGCCATCTGATCAAAACATGAAATAAATTTAAACAACTTATATATGAAAACAAAAACGTATTAATATTAACGAAAACAATTACTTTCCCTTTATTTCTTTCTAATCAATTACTTTATCTTTTAATCAATAACTTTCTTTTCACACGAAAACAATATTCATTTTCAATTTTCATTCATAAATTAGAAATATTCATACAACGTTTAATATTTTATTAGACCTTTATTTCTTTCTAATCAATGACTTTATCCTTTAATCAAGAACTTTCTTTTCCCTTCCATGTAGACTTGGCTAAGTCTTGAATAAGGACAAAGAATAAATATGAAAATCAAAGTAAATCAAAATGAAAATGAATCCCCAAGTTCCAGAAACGCAGTCTAAGTGTTCTGAAATAGACCATTTGGAACGCTTATAGGAACACCAAACTTTGCTTCTATCCCTTCCATGTAGACTTGACAAAAGCAACCTGATCTGAATGACCCGACGCGAAAAGGCTGACCTGAGACCCAAAACTAACCCCAAGTTGCAAAACCCGAATATAACCCGAAACCGGAAATAACCCGGACCCGACCCAAACTTGACCCGGAGTATGTCGACCCGAAACTGACCCGACGACCCGAAATGACCCGATCCGAAACTACCAACCCGAAAGTAACCTGAAAAAAATATAACTCTAATTGAATAAAAAAGACTTGAAATAACTAAATGCACTTTTTTCTTAATCTTGACCCGTAAATGACCCGACGAAATAACCCAACCCGTTGACCCGAAACTGACCCGATCAACTTACCCGAAAAACACCCGTAACCCAAAACAACCCGACCTGAACTAACCCGATAATATGATAAACCCAAATTGGCCCGACCCGAACCCGATCTAATTGACCCCTTTGCCAGGTCTACTAGTGCCATGCTGCCATGCACACTCCACATGGACCTTTTATTTTTTTTGTTATTAACACTTGGCACTAATTCATTGGCTAATTTGATTTTTGTAGTTATAATCTCTACTAAAGAGCTTCTATAAACTTAAATTTACAAATTTTAAAAATGGTATTGTATACAATTATTTCTAATTCTCTTTGCTAATAAACCATATTTGATATATTTTTGATGTAATTTTATTTATTTATTTTATTTCAATAATTTACCTTTTATATAAAAAAATATTTAAGCTTAAGTTTACATAAAACCTTGGGTTAAAACATAAATTACTTAAATAACTAAAGTTTTGAGATAAACGGGTAGAAGAGAAATATTAGGCTAAATAGGTTAAAGTAGAGCTTGAAAAAACACTAAAAACAAATGAGTAGGCTTTAATAAGCACAAATTCTCATTTAAGACGGGAGCTATCCGTCTTAAAGTTTTGTCTAGGAAATAGCAAAATTTTTGTCTTTATTCCCCCACGTGATAGCATAAGACAGACAAGACTAACTGATAAATAAAAAGTATACTAATGTTACTAACTTTTTTATTCTCTTTAAATAAATAAATACCACATTTGAGATATATATATATATATATATATATATATATATAGAAGAGATCATGTGAGTCCTTCTCTAAACATTGAGTCCTTGAGTCCTTTTTGTGACCATTGGATGAGGGAGATGGATGGTTGAGATTGATACTTCTAAATGGTCATTAATACCACTATCTCTCTACTTTTCACTAATTAATCACTAATCTACCCTAATTCAATATATAAGCTTTTCCTCCCAACTAGTTCTCTCTCATCTCATACAATATCTATCCTTTCATCTCTCTCTAAACCCCTAATAAATTCAAAATCCCAAAATAATACTCATCCTTCATTCAACCCAAGCACCACCACGCAACCACCACCAAAACCAACACACACCACCAAAAAAAAAAAAAACTAGATCTGAAAATAAAAAAGAAATCCCACCACCACCTACCTCCTCCCTTGCCACCTCCATGCCGCCTGCCATAAGACAACCCGCATGCACCAGACCACCACCAGACCGCCTCCTATCCAACGACCACCCTAGCCTCACTCACCACCATGTCGCCCCCGCCGCGCCCTGCCGCCACTCCGTCGTCCTCCCCTGCGTCCTCCTCCTCCTCTCTTCTTCTTCTTCTTCTTCTTTTTTTTTTTTTTTTTTTTCTTTTTTCAGATTTGTACCACCATCTCATTTAGATCTTAGTTTTTTTTTTCACAATTTATGTTTTTTTAGATCTACTTTTTTATTTTTCAACTTTCTATGTTACTAATTTATTTTCCAGATTCAAAACCACCATTTTTTCCAACTTTTTATGTTTGTTATAAATGGTTAAATTTACACAATAAATGAATAAAGTTACACAATAAATGAATAAAGTTACACAATAATGTTTTTTTGTTTTGTTGGTAGTGTTTGAAGTTACATTACTATGGACTAAAGTTACACATTTATGGATTAAAGTGACACATTTTAAATTTGATTTTTTTTTTCAGATCTGAAAATTAGGGGTTGACGCACACTTTGAGCTAAGAGATGCAGCCGCATTTTATGTTTTTTTCTTTTTTTATATATATATATATATATCTGTAACTTCAGTGGTTGTGGTGGTTTCTTTTTTGTATTAAAGTAACTCAAAATGATCATAAAGGTTACACTAGTTGATATTAATAAAGTAACACACATTATTTATATTTTTTTTTTTTCAGATCTGATTAAAGTAACACACTTTTTTAAAAATTAGATCTCGTTTTTTTTTGTGTCGATGTTATTTTTTATTTTTCCTTTTCTCTTTATTTTGAATCTATGTTTTAATTTGTTAGATCTCGTTTTTATATTTCAAATTTATTATGTTTGTTAATTTTTCAGATCTCAAAAACCATCATTTTTATTAACTGAAGTTACACTTTTTTGACTGAAGTTACACTTTTTTTTGACTGAAGTTACACTTTTTTTTGACTAAAGTTACACAATTAATAGTTATATAACTGAAGTTATATAGGTTTGGATTGAAGTTACATAGGTTTGGACTGAAGTTACATAGGTTTGAATTGAAGTTAAACTAGCTTGGACTGAAGTTGCACTAGAAAAGACTAAAGCATAAAGTTACACTATAAATGACTAAAGTTACATAATTAATAGTTGAAGTTTCACTAATAACGAATAATGTTACCCTCATAAAAATGTTAAAATTAAATCATATTTTGGGTTAAAGTTACACAAATAAGGGATGGAGTTACACTCATTGATACGGATGTCGCAACCCTATCAAAGATAAAACCTAACGATCTCAACAAAATGCAGTAGAGGCAGTCGGGTATCGAATCCACAGGGAGAGGGAATCCTATAACTAGCGAAGTCCGTCAAAGTAAAGAAATTGGGGGGGTTTGTTTAATTGATTTTCTAACAGTACAAGAGAAAAGGGGAAGAGAAATAAAGAGTGAAATAACAGAAAGAAGAAGAACTAGGATCGTCGGTTCCCCATGGCATCTAAGGTCAGGATAAAAATCAAAGTAAAATCTAAATAGGTTTGTGGGTAGTGAAAAGGTCCTTTTGGTCCGCTATTCGCCCTAAGATATACTAACTTAGCTCTCGCCCTCATTAGCATAATCCCAATGTTCATCGCTGATCGGCCCTTTTCCAATCTCTCGATCTAGGTCAAGGGGGGTATCAAATCAATCAATTGAATGCGTCGACTCAAACAATTAAAAGCTATTAAATGTGATGATTGCATCCAAACCTAATCTTAAGACTACTAATCAATTCATCTTACCTAAGACACGGTTCCCCTAAATCCTAGCAAAGGAATTAGCTACGCATAATAGGAAGAAGAACAACAACTACAACAACAACAATAAATAAGGAACAAAAAGACATAGAGAAATAATTAATTGAATACAAGAACAATAATACCCAAATTTGAAAGAGGAAGAAAGTCAGAAGAAGTCCTCAAATCCATATCCAAAATAAAAGTCAAAGATAAAGTCTAGGGTAAGAAGTTATTTTCTCGTCTAAAGTCTAGAGTAAGGAGTCTCTCTATTGTTCTCGTTTTTTACCCTTAAGTAAAAAGAAAATAACAAATTATAAGGCCTCCATTGCTTAACACACTATCTCGCAAAGCCCATAGCTTGTAACCACTCGATCGAGCAACCTTTGCTGTCAAAAGTACTCGATCGAGTACCCATAGTGCTCGATCGAGTAAACGTCCAAAGCCAGCAGCTCGATTGAGCAGAACAACGCTCGATCGAGGTCTTCTAATCAATAAGGTGGTCGATCGAAGGCTTTTACACCTCGAACGAGTGTTTTGCTCATAAGTTTCGTTCTTTCATTCCCTCAACACGACTTTATGCATTCCGAGACACAAAGATTCCTTTCCGACTCACTTGTGCTTGCTTGAGGAGCTACAAAATGGGTAGTTTTCCGTCATTCTGGTCCATACCTGCAAATATTACAAAACAAACCAAAGTAGACTATTCGGGGGATATTTGTAGTAAAACACTACTAAATAAGCATGGAAATGCGTGCTAATATGGCCTAAAAGGTCTAAATAAAATGCACGCATCAAACTTCCCCAAACCAAACCTTTGCTTGTCCTCAAGAAAAAAGGATGCAACAAATAAATGGAACAAATAAACTCCGGACTACCGCAAATCGCCTGCTTGAACCAATTTAATGCAACAGTCAAACTCAGCAATGGTATCAAATGCAAACGAACTGAACCGTCGACCTTGCCAGACTATCAATGTCGGACTCTCACGGGTCACTCTTCTCTTAGCAAAGCAAAGGGTAAGCATGTTATGTGCAAGAGAGAGAAGGAGAAAATAGTCGCTCACCTAACTACGACCGTCGCGTTCATGCAATGCCAACTAATGATCAGGCATGTCGCAAGCCCGATGCAAAGATAATTTACCCAGACTAGGCTAATAACAAATTAATGTAATTAGGGAAGTAGGGGTCGATCCTCAGGGAGATGGTTTTTCCTATGGATTGTGAATCGTCTCACAATTGAGTTTTATCTAATTGTTTTCTTGGTATTGGAATTTTGATATCTAAACTAATAAAAGGCATAAATGAAAATAAGATAAAAACAATTAAAGATGAAAGCAATAAAGCAAATGATGATTTAACAATAATGAGAAGCATCTAGGGAAATAGGTTCACACATGTAGATTGACATATTGATGAAATTGGATTTAGGACATGCAAATAATTCATTGCGCGTTCGTAAGAATGGTGTGTTCATTACAATCATAGATCTGATGGTCTAGCAAGCTTTTTATGCGATTTACTAGGTCTTAATCCACCATGTCATCATTTGTCTATTCAAATCTCGTATGTCTACCTTGGAAAAGAATTCCATACTAGTCAATGATTGTGATCAAGAATCGTCAACTATCGTTAAAGTCCAAACATGCATAGACACAATATTTTAAAAGCACAATTTCTTTTATCCAATTATCATCTTTTAATCAATCTAACATGGCTACCCTACACCCTAAAAAGGTGACTACTCACTCATGATTATGTTTATGTCTACGATGATATTAACAATGAAAGTTAAGATAGGCATATTTAGTTGATTTTAACAATAATTTAGATTCTCTATGTGGCGATAATAACGACACTATATGACAATCTGAGAAATGAAACTATGATTATAACAACATAAAAGCGAATCTAAGTGATATGAATAGAGAATAACAATCAAATGGAAAACAATAAAGAACAATAAACAAAGGATAAATTGGGAATACCTAGGTGACGATCAACAATGAAAGCGATAACGACAATAGAAATCCCTCGCATAGAAATACCGTACCTTGAATAACAACTCTTGTACCCAACAAAGTAGACTACAAAGATTGAAATTCTTATTGAACTAAACTAATGTCTTGATATGAAATGGACAGAAATAAACTAAGAACAAAAGACAAAAGTAGAAGATAATCTAAACTAGAAAGACTAAAGCTAAAGAGAAAACTAAAGATTATTCTAAAGAAGAGATGTAAGAAGATTGTATGAGATATAAGATTAGATTGTGTGTATAGAGATGATTTTGAGAAGAGGGGCTTAGAGCATCTATTTATAGTATTAGGGTTTCGTGGAGAAGAGGTCGGACATTAAACACATAGGACAAAATAAGGAAGAGGGAGCCGTCATGCTTGCATCAGCAAGGATACCGTATCGGGTAGACACTTACCCGATCGGGTATGTGGTCTTCTAGAAGCGGTTGACTAACGTTTCATCTTCCTTTGCTTGACTTGACTTCCAACATCCCCCTTCTGCCTAATTGATTGATCTTCCGAGAACTACGAAACTGTCTTTACTCCTTCTGCAGCAGGAGCTCACCCAAGGGGTCTTGATGATCCAACCACAAACAAGACAAGCTTTACCCCTCAGATGGAAGCTAGAGTTACAAGGTCCAAACAACAAGCTATGACAAGCCAAGACCAAGCCATGCCAAGCTACAACAGTGATGGAGACAGTCCAAGGTTCAACAACCCATGCCAAGCCCCAACACAACCCACATTACCCACACAAAACAGAAACAAAGCCATTCAGGCCCAGACAGACCATTTAACAAACCCTGCATCTAGGAGGTACACCAGGGCATCCCAACCACCCCTACTATGGCCTACCATAAAGACAACCCTCTAAGCTACAAGTTTGCCCAGGGCAAACCATTTTGAAGTCTAGTAAAAACCCATGAAACAGACACCCCAAAGCTAGAGTCCAGTAAACAGCATAGCAGAGGTAGTACATGCTCAGATGATGTTTTCTTTTGCTTAAGTCAACTTGTCTTCATCTAAGGCAGGTTTATCTATGTCCTCATAAGAGTGGAGAGTTCCAAGGAGCAACAAAACACCCAGAGCAAAGCACAAGACAACAAGAACAACAGATTTCCATTTCAGGAAAACTCCAAAAACTACTTTAGTTGCTTTTGTTCAGTCTGTTTTTCTTTTGTGTTTTGTGTCTGTTCTTTATAGTTGTTGAGCTCGTCCTATTGTGAGGCTCTTAATTAATGTCAGTAGAAGTAGTTTAGATCCTAAGCTGGCCCTTGGATAATCCATACATCCAATGGCTCACAAGATATCAGCCTCTCTATATAAGGAGGTCTTTGTATGTTGTATCAGTTAGACTTTTATGAATGAATGAATTAAACTTTGAGAAATCACTCAATGTTATCAAACTTGTGCTAAGAGCTGTAGTTTGAAACAAGCCTGATACATCTCCAAGCTGTTTGATCTGTGCCTTGTATTGTGAGTCAAGTTATATCTGTGCTTTGATGTGGTTAACTTACTTGCTGTTAAGGTTAGTCTAGGGTGTTTGTGCCTTGCTGTAACACTTGAAAACTATCTCTAAAACCAGTCTTTGAGTCCTTTTCTCTTGTGCCTTGCTGTAGAGGATTGTCTCTATGTCATATCCCTTGAGTCTTTCAGTTAAACAACTCACCATCTCTAAAACAACATCCCTTTGTTACTTGATATTGTTCTCAGTTTGAGTCAAGCTAATCAAGTTTACTTAAAACTTGTGAACCTTAGTAGTTTACACTCCAAATTGGTTATCAGAGCTTTGGTTGAGAGTCTTAGTGAGTTCATTTTCCCTAACTACATTTAAAAACACAAAAATAGCCCAATGAGTGAAGAGAGACTAGCAGGAGTAGAAGCAAGGATGGAGGATCTGGCTGGGATTGTAACCACCCTAACCAGAACCTTGGACCAGGTTATAGGCAACCATTTGCTTGCTGGAGGAAGAGGTAGAGGACGTGGAAGAGGCCAAGGAGGAGGCAGAGGAAGGCCACCTGATGATGAAGAGTATCCAGACTCAGATGACTCAATAAGAAGCAGAGCTTCCATCCACAGGAACACAGACAAGCATCTTAAGGTAGATATCCCTGAGTTTTCTGGTAGTCTTAATCCTGATGACTTGTTAGAATGGCTAAGAGAAGTAGAAAGGATCTTTGAGTACAAGGGATACAATGATTCCAAGTCTTTTAAAGTAGCCATCCTTAAACTGAAAGGGTATGCTTCCCTTTGGTATGAGACTATGAAAGGGTTAAGGGCTAGGGAAGGTAAAGAACCCATCAAGTCTTGGACTAAACTGAAAAAGAAACTGTTAGACAAATTTGTTGCTAAGGATTACACCCAGGATCTGTTTATCAAGTTGTCTAAGTTGAAACAAGGAGACAAACCTGTTGAATCTTATCTGAGGGAGTTTGAACAACTCACCTTACAATGTGATATAAATGAGAAACCTGAGCAAAGGATTGCTAGGTACTTAGAGGGTCTAGATAAGAACATTGCTAACAAGGTTAGGATGCAACCTCTGTGGTCATTTGATGATGTTGTCAACCTATCTCTGAGAATTGAGAAGATAGGGAAGACTAAGCCTGCTACACCAAAACCTGTTAGGCCTTTTCAAACCAGACCTTATAGTGGGTTTAGATCAATGGATACCCCTAAGACAGCACCCCCACCTACCTTAGACAAGGGTAAGGGCATCATGGGTCAAAAGCCAAGCACTTCATTGACTGAGAACAGAATTAGGTGCTTCCAATGTCAAGGCTATGGACATTTCAGGAAGGATTGCCCTTCTAAGAAGACCTTAACCATAATGGAAGTTGAGGCTTGGGAGAAAGAGGGTCTAGTTGAGTATGAGAGGGATGAGCCTGAGGTTGAAGAAGTGGTGAGTGAGGAAGAAGAGTCTAGTCAGGAGGCAATAGTGGCACTCCCTGACACAGGCCACAGCTTAGTCCTATGGAGAGTAATGCATTCACAACAGATACCTTTGGAGGAGGATCAAAGGTCCCTCATTTTCAGGAGCAGATGTACCATACAAGGGAGGGTTTGTAACCTTATTATAGATGGAGGTAGTTGTACCAATGTGGCTTCTGTTACTATGGTTGATAAGCTGAAGTTGAGCACCCAAGAACACCCTCACCCCTATAAGTTGAGATGGCTGAGTAAGGGAGCAGAGGTTAAGGTGGATAAGCAATGCATGGTCCCTTTCTCCATTGGCAGTGTGTACAAGGATGAAGTATTGTGTGATGTGGTTCCAATGGATGCCTGTCACTTGCTATTAGGAAGGCCATGGGAGTTTGATAAAAGCTCCATACACCAAGGAAGAAGCAATACCTATTCTTTCAAGCATGGGAGCAGGAAGGTGACATTAGCCCCTTTGCCACCACACCAGAAGAGCTATGGAAGTCCAAGTATGGCTGAGGATTTTAGTGGAGTTGTATTTCTATCTGAGTCAGCAATGGTCAAGGAGTGTAGTGAGGAGCAACCTATAGTAATGCTGCTATCAAAAGAAGTTCAGGAAGAGGAGTCTAAGGTGATCCCTGCAGATGTTAAGCCCCTCATTGATCAGTTCAAGGAAGTGTTTCCAGAGGAACTTCCTGATGGCTTACCCCCTTTGAGAGGGATTGAACACCAAATAGACCTTGTGCCAGGGTCTGTACTACCTAATAGACCAGCCTACAGATGTGATCCTAAGGCTACACAAGAGCTACAAAAGCAAGTTGGAGAGTTGATGAGTAAAGGGTTTGTAAGGGAGTCATTAAGCCCTTGTGCTGTGCCTGCATTGTTGGTTCCTAAGAAGGATGGGACTTGGAGGATGTGCATAGATAGCAGGGCTATCAACAACATCGCAGTCAAGTATAGGTTCCCTATACCTAGGCTTGATGACATGTTGGATGAGCTAAGTGGCTCAAGGTTCTTTTCTAAGATTGACTTGAGGCAAGGTTACCATCAATTGAGGATCAGAGAAGGAGATGAGTGGAAGACAGCCTTCAAAACAAAGCATGGCCTTTATGAGTGGCTTGTCATGCCCTTTGGCCTGTCAAATGCCCCAAGTACCTTCATGAGATTGATGACAGAAGTGCTTAGGCCTTGCCTAGGGAGATTTGTGGTGGTATACTTTGATGATATCCTCATCTACAGCAAGAGCAAGGATGATCATTTGAGGCATCTTGAGGCTGTGTTTGAAATACTTAAGGAGAGCAAGCTCTTTGGGAAGCTTGAGAAGTGCACCTTCATGACTGAGGAAGTCAAGTTTCTAGGATATGTGGTATCTGGTAGAGGCATTTCAGTTGATCAAGACAAGATCATTGCAGTCCAGTCTTGGCCTATCCCTAGGAGTATTACAGAAGTAAGGGGATTCCATGGCTTAGCATCCTTCTACAGAAGATTCATTAAGGATTTTAGCACCATTGCAGCACCTCTCACTGAGTGCATGAAGAAGGGAGAGTTCACTTGGACTGAGAATGCCTTACAGGCTTTCAAACACATGAAGAAGCTCTTGTGCAGTGCACCTATCCTCAAATTGCCAAACTTTGATTGCCTATTTGAGGTTGAATGTGATGCAAGTGGAGTGGGAATTGGAGCTGTCCTCATCCAAGAGAAGAAACCTGTAGCCTACTTTAGTGAAAAGCTAAGTGGTGCCAAGCTAAACTATTCTACATATGATAAAGAGTTCTATGCTCTTGTCAGAGCTCTGAGGCATTGGAGTCATTACCTGAAGCCCAAACCTTTTGTCTTACACTCTGATCATGAGGCATTGAAGTACATAGGAGGCCAGCATAAGCTCAGTCATAGACATGCTAAGTGGGTAGAGTTCCTTCAATCATTCACCTTTTCTAGCAAGTACAAAGAGGGCAAACAAAATGTGGTGGCTGATGCATTGTCTAAGAGGTACACTCTGCTATCAACTATGGAACAAAGGGTTCTTGGCTTTGAGTTCATGAAGAACATGTATCAAGAAGATCCAGACTTTGCAGAGGATTGGTTAGCACAGAAAGAGGGAACAAGAACCATTGATTCACCCTACACTTTGCAAAATGGATTCTTGTTTAAAGGAAACAAGCTGTGTGTTCCCAGAGGATCTTATAGGAACCTATTGATCAAGGAGGTACATGGGAGTGGCCTTGGAGGACACTTTGGGGTTCAGAAAACTGTGGACATACTACAAGATCAATTCCACTGGCCTAAGATGATGGGAGAAGTTCAAATAGTGCTCAGAAGGTGTGGAGTTTGTCAAAAGGCCAAGAGTTCTTTCCAAGCAGGACCTTACACTCCCCTACCAGTCCCATGTAGGCCTTGGGAGGATGTAAGTATGGATTTCATAATGGCATTACCTAGGACAGCAAGAGGGAAGGATTCTATCATGGTGGTTGTGGATAGGTTCAGTAAGATGGCACATTTCATTGCTTGCAAGAAGACTGAGGATGCTGTGAGTGTAGCAGAGCTATACCTTGATGAGGTGGTGAGGTTACATGGAGTCCCAAGGACCATTGTGTCTGACAGAGACACAAAGTTTATGAGCCATTTCTGGAGAACATTGTGGAAACTGCTTGACACTAGGTTGTTGTTTAGTACCTCCCATCATCCTCAAACTGAGGTGACCAACAAGACCTTGGGGAGGATCTTGAGGTGTATAGTCAGCAAATCTCTCAAGGATTGGGACTTAAAGTTGGCTCAAGCAGAGTTCTCTTTCAATAGAGCTCCCTCAGCAGCCACATGCCACTCCCTCTTTGAAGTGGTCTATGGTACTAACCCCTTAATGCCTTTGAGTTTGTCTAATGTGTGCAGGTCAGAAGTCCACTATGATGCCAAGAAGAGGGTGGAACAAATGTTAAAACTCCATGAAACAATCAGGAAACAAATTGAGAAAGCTAATGATCTGTACAAGAAGAATGCCAATGTTCCTAAGACCAAGAAAGACTTTGCACCAGGAGATCTAGTATGGATCAACCTAAGGAAAGAAAGGTTCCCTTCCAAGAGAAAGAACAAGCTAGAGCCAAGAGCAGATGGTCCTTTTTAATTCATAGAGAAGATAGGTCCTAATGCCTACAAAATTGATCTACCAGGAGAGTATGCAGTCCATGGAACATTCAATGTGGGAGATCTTAGTCGCTTCTATGAAGACTCTGAGGGGGAGGAAGACACATGCTTGAGGTCAAGCCCTTTTCAACCTGGGGAGGCTGCAGCAGGAGCTCACCCAAGGGGTCTTGATGATCCAACCACAAACAAGACAAGCTTGACCCCTCGGATGGAAGCTAGAGTTACAAGGTCCAAACAACAAGCTATGACAAGCCAAGACCAAGCCATGCCAAGATACAACAGTGATGAAAACAGTCCAAGGTTCAAAAACCCATGCCAAGCCCCAACACAACCCACATTACCCACACAAAACAGAAACAACGCCATTCAGGCCCAGACAGACCATTTAACAAACCCTGCATCTAAGAGGTACACCAGGGCATCCCAACCACCCCCACTATGGCCTACCATCAAGACAACCCTCTAAGCTACAAGTTTGCCCAGGACAAACCATTTTGAAGTCTAGTAAAAACCCATGAAACAGACACCCCAAAGCTAGAGTCCAGTAAACAGCATAGCAGAGGTAGTACATGCTCAGATGATGTTTTCTTTTGCTTAAGTCAACTTGTCTTCATCTAAGGCAGGTTTATCTATGTCCTCATAAGAGTGGAGAGTTCCAAGGAGCAACAAAACACCCAGAGCAAAGCACAAGACAACAAGAACAACAGATTTCCATTTCAGGAAAACTCCAAAAACTACTTTATTTGCTTTTGTTCAGTCTGTTTTTCTTTTGTGTTTTGTGTCTGTTCTTTATAGTTGTTGAGCTCGTCCTATTGTGAGGCTCTTAATTAATGTCAGTAGAAGTAGTTTAGATCCTAAGCTGGCCCTTGGATGATCCATACATCCAATGGCTCACAAGATATCAGCCTCTCTATATAAAGGAGGTCTTGTATGTTGTTGTAAGTTAGACTTTATGAATGAATGAATTAAACTTTGAGAAATCACTCAATGTTATCAAACTTGTGCTAAGAGCTGTAGTTTGAAACAAGCCTGATACATCTCCAAGGTGTTTGATCAGTGCCTTGTATTGTGAGTCAAGTTATATCTGTGCTTTGCTGTGGTTAACTTACTTGCTGTTGAGGTTAGTCTAGGGTGTTTGTGCCTTGCTGTAACACTTGAAAACTATCTCTAAAACCAGTCTTTGAGTCCTTTTCTCTTGTGCCTTGCTGTAGAGGATTGTCTCTAAGTCATATCCCTTGAGTCTTTCAGTTAAACAACTCACCATCTCTAAAACAACATCCCTTTGTTACTTGATATTGGTCTCAGTTTGAGTCAAGCTAATCAAGTTTACTTAAAACTTGTGAACCTTAGTAGTTTACACTCCACCTTCTCTCTTTCGAATTAGTGAACCTTCTCGAAATGCCTTTCACTTGGTCAAGCTTTCTTCTTCAAATCGTCGGGTTCTAGACAAATGGTCGGGAATATAGAAAAAGAGCGTAGAAACGTCACTTTCCCTACAAAACAAGTTAGAACACAGGACTTCGCCTAGAAGACGATATTAGCTCATAAAGTGGCTTAACAAAGCACAAATGACATACAAAACCGAGCTAAAGTAGGGGTTAAAATCATACAAATATTCACTTATCAAACTCCCCCAAGCTAAACCTTTGCTTGTCCTCAAGCAAACATAACAAACAACATCAGGACAAGGTTGCAAGCATTGGCTACTACACCATCACGAAACAAATCTCAACGTAAAACTTTGAAAACATAATGAATCATAACCCAAAAACAACGTGGGCAAGAATGATACATAAACGTGGCTGAGATTTACATAACGGCGTAGCACAAAGAATTTCACTATAGAATTTAGGCTCTTGCATGATCTTTTGACAAATGGACTCTTACGGTACACTCGAACACTCAATGTATGTAAAAAGGTGATTTCTTTATGCGTAAATGTTTTTGAGACACTCACCTATCTACGACTTATGAAAATGTGTCTGCAGTCTAATATGGTAAACAATTCAAAACACAAGTCAAAGATCACAATGCACATAGAAAAGAAGCCGAAAAATAAGAAGAAGGCTTTGGGAAATGGGTGAAAGGTGGACAAATAGTTATGGTCATGTGAAGGTTAGAATGAGCTAGCAACTGACCAATGATAAATGAATACTCAATCCAAACTTTCGGTTAACTCCCAAAAGACGAAAAACGAAGCCAGAAGTAACGGATTGGCTTATTACACACGAAACACAAGGGTAAACTCCTTCTATTGGCTTGACATTTTGAGGAGATACTCACAACTTCTTCTCTTATTTCTTTTCTTTTTCTTTTTCTTTTTCTTTTTCTTTATCTTTTTCTTTTTCTTTTTCTATTTTATTCTTTTCTTTTCTTTTCTTTTGAACATCACTTCTTGAATATTTTTCGTTCTCCAAATTCACTTTGTCATTAAGGAACAAAATCTTCTTATAAGAGCACCCATACACCATAGTCTAGCTACTAGCTCAAAAGGTAGGCAATTTTTGTATGTAGCTATTATTTTGTGAAACATTTGTATGAAAGGGCTAATTTTGAGGGGCAAATTAAAGTGAAAAAGGCTTCAAATCTTAGTGAATCATGAATGCAATGCTTATAGAAATGAAATGAGAACCATACTTGCGTTTTGACATGACACACATCACAAGGAGAACTACACACACCTAGATGAGACTGGATATGGATGTACCAGTCTAAGGAGGTTCTACCTTACAATATATGTAGTTTGTCAAATGTCAAGATCAAGCGTACTCATCTATAGATTCATTACATGCCTATTGTGTACAAGACTTTCCCATGTATGCATAATTCAATAAATATTGAATTATTATCTTTTGAAAGCTCTAAGTTTGGAAAATGTAACATGATAGCATAATAAATAAGCAAGCAAAGCATGAAAAGCATTCAATTGTGTTCAAAATTTGAAAATTTCTCTCTAAAATCTTCTCTTTCTTATTCAAAGTTTGAAAATGGGAAAAATGCAATCCCTCCCCCAAGCTAAACATCACATTGTCCTTAATGTGAGCACAAAAACTAAATATGCAACGAGTTGTTTAATGGGAATAAAGGAAAAACGAAAGAAGAATGAAGTTTACTAGCCAGTGCGGACTCCCCCAAGCTAGCCTTTTGGACATGACAAGGAAGGTCTTCAGAGATTCTTCAAAAACTCTTTCATCTGCAAAGAAATCTAACAAAACAACGTAAAAGGGAAAAAGCAAAAAATAAGAAATGCAAAAAGGGAAAACACGGGTTGCCTCCCGAGAAGCGCTTGTTTAACGTCTTGCTCGACGAATTCTTCTATGAAATCATTGGGTTGGGGATGGACGCTCCGTATAGACAATATCTAGACATCCGATGATAGAATTGCTATAGTAGAGTTTCAGTCTGTGTCCATTAACTTTGAATTTCTCACCATTGCTAGTCATAAGTTCCACATAGCCGTACTTGCTCACATATGTGACAGTGAATGGTCCAGACCATCGTGATCGAAGTTTTCCTGGAAAAATTTTCAGACAGGAGTTGAAAAGGAGTACTTGGTCATCGACATTAAACTCTTTTTTAATTATCCTCTTGTCGTGCCAACGCTTCGTTTTCTCTTTGTAGATCCTAGAATTCTCATAAGCTTGCAAACGAAATTCTTCTAATTCGTTGAGTTGCAAAAGTCGTCTATCGCCGCTAAGCTTAGTGTCTAAATTTAGTTCTTTGATAGCCCAGTAAGCTTTATACTCTAACTCGACAGGAAGATGACAGGCCTTTCCATAAACCAATCGATAGGGAGATGTTCCAATCGGGGTTTTGAAAGCTGTGCGATAAGCCCATAAGGTGTCATCGAGCTTATTACTCCAGTCAGTTCTAGATCTTGAGACTACTTTCTGAAGAATTGTTTTTAACTCTCTATTTGAGACTTCTACTTGACCGCTGGTCTGAGGGTGGTAGGCTAATCCTCGTCTGTGATACACACCATATTTAGCAAGCAGAGTGTCTAACTGTTTTTCTCCAAAATGAGTTCCTCGATCACTAATCACGTCTCTGGGTACACCAAAACGTGGAAATATGATCTTCTTAAATAGCCGTATCACAGCTCTAGCATCATTGGTGGGAGTGGCAATTGCTTCTACCCACTTAGAAACATAGTCAACAACGACTAAGATGTAACGATTTCCGTTAGAAGAAGGGAATGGTCCTTGATAGTCAATACCTCAGACATCGAATATTTCAACTTCTAATATGCCGTTTTGAGGCATTTCATGTCTCTTGGATATTTGACCCATTCGTTGACAAGCGTCACAAGCCATAACAAAATCTTTTGAATCTTTAAATATCGAGGGCCAGAAAAACCCGGATTGTAAGACTTTGGCTACGGTCTTGGACGGACCATGATGACCACCATAAGCAGATGAGTGGCATCCTTCTAAAACTCCTTTAACTTCCCACTGGGGGATACATCGTCTGTAAAGACCATCAAAGCACTGCTTGAAAAGATAAGGGTCATCCTAAACAAAGAATTTTGCATCATGCAAGAATCTCTTTCTTTGGTTATAAGAAAGGTCAGAAGGTAGCTGTCGACTGACAAGAAAATTGGCCATATCAGCATACTAAGGAGAAGAGTCAGTAATCGCCATTAATGAATCATCAGCAAACGAATCATTAATAGGCGTTGGTAATCCTATTTCAGTTACTCTTATCCTTGAAAGATGGTCAGCGACTACATTTTCTGCTCCTTTCTTATCCCGGATCTCTAGATCAAACTCTTGAAGGAGTAAGATCCATCGGATAAGTCGAGGTTTTGCCTTTTTCTTTGAAAGCAGATATTTCAAAGCAACATGGTCAGTGTAAACAATGACTTTCGATCCTATAAGGTAAAAACGAAATTTGTCTAAGGCGTAGACAATGGCAAGAAGTTCTTTTTCAGTGGTGGCATAGTTGATTTGGGCAGGATCTAAGGTTTTACTAGCATAGTAAATTGCATGAATGAACTTTTCCTTTCTTTGCCCCAAAACAAGTCCAACGGCATAATCACTCGCATCGCACATAAGCTCAAATGGGAGATTCCAATCAGGTGACTGGATTATAGGTGCGGTGATTAAAGCGCGTTTGATTTTGTTGAATGCCTCAAGGCATTTCTTCGTGAGATTAAAAGGTGCATCCTTGAAAAGGAGCTCAGTCAGGGGCTTGGCTATTTTAGAAAAATCTTTTATAAACCGTCGGTAAAAACCGGCGTGGCCAAGGAAACTCCTGATTCCTTTTACATTCGCAGGTGGTGGCAGTTGTTTAATAACTTGGATCTTAGCTCGATCCACTTCAATACCTCTTTCGGAAATGATATGTCCTAGAACTACACCTTCGTTCACCATGAAGTGACACTTTTCCCAATTGAGAACAAGGTCGACTTCTTCACAGCGTTTTAGAACTTTCGATAGATTTGTCAAACAATTATCAAAGGAAATGCCATAGACGCTAAAGTCGTCCATGAATACTTCCATGATAGTCTTCAACAAAATCGGAAAAGATACTAGTCATGCAACGCTGGAAAGTGGCAGGTGCATTACACAGACCAAATGGCATTCGGCGATAAGCAAAAGTACCATAGGGACAGGTGAAGGTGGTTTTCTCTTGGTCCTCAGGGTGGATAGGAATTTGGAAAAATCCTGAGTAACCATCTAAATAACAGAAATATTTGTGGCAAGCTAACCTCTCTAGCATTTGATCAATGAAGGGCAGAGGATAGTGATCTTTTCGAGTTGATTGATTCAACTTTCTGTAGTCAATGCACATACGCCATCCCGTCACAATCCTTGTGGGGATGAGCTCATTCTTTCATTCTTGACTATTGTTGTTCCTCCTTTCTTGGGAACAACTTGGACAGGGCTTACCCATTTCGAGTCAGAAATTGCGTAGATTATGCCAACATCCAGCAATTTCATAACTTCAGCTTTAACTACTTCTTGCATGTTAGGATTAAGACGGCGTTGACCTTGAACACAAGGTCTTTGACCTTCTTCTAAGTTGATTCTATGCATGCAAAAGTCGGGGCTTATGCCTGTGAGACCTTCAAGTTTATAACCTATAGCCTTCTTATGTTTTTTCAAACCAGTCAATAGTGAGTTTAACTGATTTTCATCTAGAAGAGCACTCACTATGACCGGGCAATATTCAGATTCATCTAAAAAGGCATATTTTAGATTTGAGGGAAGAGGTTTAAGTTCAGGTTTATGTACTTCTGCCTTGGCAGGAGCATCAATTAAGCTTATGAATTCCTCAACTTCTTCAGACGGTATCTCTTTTACCAGTCAGGTCCCTTTCCAGCTCACTGATCCCAAAATTGTCGTTTTCAGAGATATCCTCTAACAATAGGATTGCTTCTAAAGGATCCTCAATTATTGACGGATACAGGGATTCATCAATGATTGAGTCGACAATGTCGAGGAAACAGCATGGCTCTTCAAGCATAGGGCTCTTCATTGCACTGTTTAAGTTGTAGGTGACTTTATCATCCCCTACTTCTAGTGTCAATTTTCCATTCTTGACATCGATTACTGCTCCCGCAGTGTGTAGAAATGGCCTTCCTAAAATGATAGGGATTTGCGAATCTTCAGCCATATCTAACACTATGAAATCGACTTGAATGAAAAATCTTCCTACTCTAACAGGTACATCTTCTAAAACTCTCATAGGTTGTTTTAGAGAACGATCTGCCATTTGCAGGGCGATACTTGTGCATTTTAGAATTCCCATATTCAATTTTTGGCAAATGCAATAGGGCATAATGCTTACACTAGCACCTAGATCACATAAATCTTTATCAATTGTGTAGGTGCCTATAGTCCAAGGTATAGAGAAACTACCAGGATCCTTTAACTTAGGAGGGGACTTATTTTGCAATAACGCACTGCATTCAACGGTGAATGCGATGATTTCAACATCATCTAGAGTCCTTTTCTTTGTCAAGATATCCTTCATAAATTTCGTGTAAGAAGGGATTTGAGTGATTAATTCAGTGAAGGGAACCGTTACTTGGAGGTTTTTGACAACTTCCATGAATTTACCGAACTGGGTTTCCTTATGATTTCTCCTCAGACGTTGGGGAAATGGAATTTGAATTTTGATGGGTTCCTTTTCGATCCTTCTTTTCATGTTTGTCTTCCGCTTCCTTAGCGGTGGATGGTTGAGAATCTTTTTGGCTTTCTACTTGTGAAGGCTCAACTATTAGCTCTTTGGGTTGCTGAGGTTCCGTATAAGTGGTACCACTCCTAAGGGTGATAGCATTTCCGGTGTCCCTCGGTTGTTCACCATGAGGTGAGAGTTGGCCTTGTTTTCTTTGGGCATTAGAGGCAGCCAATTGGGCCATTTGAGTTTCAAGCATCTTGATGGCAGCACCTTGAGCTTGATCACTCTTTTGAAGTTGAGCAAACATTGAATCATGTTTTTGAACAACTTGTAGAAGCATGGATTCAATTTTGCTCAGGCTTGAGTCATTTGGTTGGCTTTGAATTTGAGGTAGTTGGTGTTGATTTTGGTAAGGTTGGTTAAAGTTAAGTTGGAATGAGGGTCTTTGGTTTTGAAAACCAGGTGGATTGTAAGGCTTTTGTTGGTGTGGTATGAATGGTTGTTGAGTTTGTTGGTGGGGATTTTGAACGTTGGTACTTTTGTAGGACAAAAATAGGTGGTTTTTTGAGTTTTCGTTATAAAAGTTTGAGAAAGCGTTGCCTTGCCTATATCCTTGATAGGCATTGACTTGCTCTATTGAACTTCTACATTCTTGAAAACTATGCCCTCCAATCCCACATGTCTCACATACCACTACGTGGTTAGTGACGTTGATATGTTCCTTGGATTGGGAAGAGCTTCCTACTTGTTGCTGCAGAAGGGCTAATTGGGCTTCTAGGAGTGCTACTTTACTTGAATCATCCAGCTTGGCTTTGAGCGGTATAGCACGCGAGTTGCTATACTGAGAATCGTGGATTGCCATTGACTCGATAGTCGCACTAGCTATCTTTACATCGATTTGATCGAAACGACCATTGTTAGCGGAGTCGAGGATACGACGCGAATCGCCACAACAACCGTTGTAGAATGTGATAGCCAGGAACCATGAATCAAGGCCATGATGAGGCATTCTCTTTGTAATTCTTTGTACCTTTCCCATGCCTCATAAAGGCTTTCGTCGCCGCTCTGACGGAATCCAGTAATTTGACTTCGTAAGAGTGCGGTTCGTTCTGGTGGGAAGTACTTTTGATAGAAAGCAAGAGCTAGACCATCCCAGTCGACTATTCCTAAGGCAACTCGGTCAAGACTATTGATCCAGAGTTTTGCCTTTCCTCTTAAAGAGAAAGGAAAAAGCATTTCCCTAATCTGCTCTTGGGATACTCCAGTTTGTCTAATCGTGGAGCAATAGTCACAGAAGTTTTGGATATGAAGGTTGGGATCTTCTGTGGCATTGGCACCAAATTGATTTCTTTCTATTAAATTGATGAACGCAGGTTTGATTTCAAAGTTTTGGGCTGTAATTTGAGGTGTAGCGATACCCCTTGGAAGTGTATCTGCGGTGGGTTTAGAATGGTCGGAAAGTCGAACCATTTTCTTTTGTGAAGATGAAGATGGAATGTTGGTTGAAAGTTGATTGGTTTTTGGAAATGGAGATGAGAATGGATCTTCTTCTCCTTCAAGATTAGGTAAGATATCCGAGTATTTCTCACGAATACGATCTACACTTGAAATATCAGAAGCTTTTGAAATTTTATTGAATAGCTTTAATTTTCCTACGCAAAGTTCTTTCTAGTTCGAGGTCTAAAGGAATAGGGGTCCCTAGTCTAGAAGATCTGGGCATAAGATAGAAAAGCTAAGATGAAAAATCAAGAGAGGTCTAAAGGAATTTGAGTTCCTAAAGACTAGATAAAACTAATTGCGATAAAAATCACAAGAAAAAGGAAAACTAAACCGTGCTCCCAGGCAACGGCGCCAAAATTTGATCAGGCATGTCGCAAGCCCGATGCAAAGATAATTTACCCAGACTAGGCTAATAACAAATTAATGTAATTAGGGAAGTAGGGGTCGATCCTCAAGGAGATGGTGTTTCCTATGGATTGTGAATCGTCTCACAATTGAGTTTTATCTAATTGTTTTCTGGGTATTGGAATTTTGATATGTAAACTAATAAAAGGCATAAATGAAAATAAGATAAAAGCAATTAAAGATGAAAGCAATAAAGCAAATGATGATTTAACAATAATGAGAAGCATCTAGGGAAATAGGTTCACACATATAGATTGACATATTGATGAAATTGGATTTAGGACATGCAAATAATTCATTGCGCGTTCGTAAGAATGGTGTGTTCATTACAATCATAGATCAGATGGTCTAGCAGGCTTTTTATGCGATTTACTAGGTCTTAATCCACCATGTCATGCTTTGTCTATTCAAATCTCGTATGTCTACCTTGGAAAAGAATTCCATACTAGTCAATGATTGTGATCAAGAATCGCAACTATCGTTAAAGTCCAAACATGCATAGACACAATGTTTTAAAAGCACAATTTCTTTTATCCAATTATCCTGTTTTAATCAATCTAACATGGCTACCCTACACCCTAGAAAGGTGACTACTCACTCATGATTATGTTTATGTCTACGATGATATTAACAATGAAAGTTAAGATAGGCATATTTAGTTGATTTTAACAATAATTTAGACTCTCTATGTGGCGATAATAACGACACTATATGACAATCTGAGAAATGAAACTATGATTATAACAACATAAAAGCGAATCTAAGTGATATGAATAGAGAATAACAATCAAATGGAAAACAATAAAGAACAATAAACAAAGGATAAATTGGGAATACCTGGGTGACGATCAACAATGAAAGCGATAACGACAATAGAAATCTCTCGCATAGAAATACCGTACCTTGAATTACAACTCTTGTACCCAACAAAGTAGACTACAAAGATTGAAATTCTTATTGAACTAAACTAATGTCTTGATATGAAATGGACAGAAATAAACTAAGAACAAAAGACAAAAGTAGAAGATAATCTAAACTAGAAAGACTAAAGCTAAAGAGAAAACTAAAGATTATTCTAAAGAATATATGTAAGAAGATTGTATGAGATATAAGATTAGATTGTATGTATAGAGATGATTTTGAGAAGAGGGGCTTAGAGCGTCTATTTATAGTATTAGGGTTTCGTGGAGAAGAGGTTGGACATTAAACACATAGGATAAAATAAGGAAGAGGGAGCCGTCATGCTTGGATCAGCAAGGATACCCGATCGGGTAGACACTTACCCTATCGCGTATGTGGTCTTCTAGAAGCGGTTGACTAACGTTTCATCTTCCTTTGCTTGACTTGACTTCCAACATCCCCCTTGACCTCTTGCGTCGGGTTTGTTGATAGGGTTTGATGTAAAGCGATGATTCCTTCTGCCTAATTGATTGATCTTCCGACAACTACGAAACTGTCTTTACTCCTTCTCTCTTTCGAATTAGTGAACCTTCTCGAAATGCCTTTCACTTGGTCAAGCTTTCTTATTCAAATCGTCGGGTTCTAGACAAATGCTCGGGAATATAGAAAAAGGGCGTAGAAACGTCACTTTCCCTACAAAACAAGTTAGAACAAAAGAATTCGCCTAGAAGACGATATTAGTTGGTCGTTTATTTGTTCCTAATGCTCTTAATTTGAGGAAGCGAGTTATTGATGAAGCTCACCTTTCCCCTTATTCTATTCACCCCGGAGGTGATAAGATGTACAAGGATTTGAAGCTACAGTTTTGGTGGCCGAACTTGAAGGGTGATGTTGTATCTTATGTTGGAAGATGTCTTACTTGCCAACAAGTGAAGATTGAACACAAGAGGCCTGGTGGATTGCTACAACCGTTGGATATTCCGCTATGGAAGTGGGAATCTATTTCTATGGATTTTTTTATGGCTTTGCCGAGAACCGTGGGAGGTAAAGATGCCGTTTGGGTTGTTGTTGATCGTTTGACCAAGTGTGCTAGATTTATTCCGATCAAAGAAACTTGGAGTTTGGATCGTTTAGCAAAAGCCTATGTGGATGAAATTTTTAGATATCATGGTGTTCCTATGGAGATTATATCCGACCGAGATCCGAGGTTTTGTTCGAGATTTTGGAAGGCTTTGCAAGAAGCCATGGGTAGTAAGTTGTTGATGAGTACTGCTTTTTATGCCGCTACGGATGGTCAGACTGAGAGGACTATTCAGACTTTAGAAGACTTGCTTAGGGCTTGTGCTCTTGACTTTCAGTATAGTTGGGAAAAGAGTCTACCGTTGGTGGAGTTTTCTTACAACAATAGTTATCATGCATCTATCAAGATGGCTCCATACACTACAAGAAATCTTGTTTCAGGCGACTGTTATAAGGCGACTGATACAAGTAGTCGCCAATTTAGCGACTGAAAATAGAATAAGGCGACTGAAATCAGTCGTCAATTTGGCGACTGAAACAATCCTCAGATTTTAATTAAAAAAACTCGGGCGACTGAAATTAGTCGCCAAATTGGCGACTGATAAGCCATTTGGCGAGTGAAATCAGTCGCTATTTTGGCGACTGCCAGATCAGTCGCCAAATTGGCTATTATCCAGAACACGCAAAACTCATCCGCCTTCAACTTTACTCATTTCCTTCAAACACCCGAAACCCCCATTTCCTTTACATAATCGCCACCACCACTACTCCATTCCCTTAACCACCTCTCTGACCACCACTCCGACACTAGCTCCACTGATATCACCACCGTCCTCACCAACAAACTCCGACTCTTATTCTATTTCCGTCACTTTTCCTTAATTAGGTGTGTCTTTTGCTCTCCTAAATCTAATTCCTTAGCTTGTTTGTTTGTTTATTTTATGATTTTAATTAGTATTATGATGTTTATGTATAATTTGTGATGCTTACAAAGTTCTAATGGTTAGTTAGTTAGGGTTTGTGTAGGTTGATGGTTAGGGTTTATATAAATTGGGGGGTTTGTGAAATTGTTAACATTATGTTAATCGAGGTTGTAATTGACAATGTATTGGTGTTTTTGATGATGTTAGGATTGTTGATTGACTAAATTAGTATAAATGGGAGTATTATTGATGGTAGAAAGTTAGTACTCCCTCCGTCTTATTCATTTGTTTGCCCTTTTAGAAGGGTAAGAAGAAAAAAGCTAACACGCCCACAGCTCCGGAGCTCTTCCTTGACACCCATTCCCGGCTCGAAGACAATAGAAGATATTGGATCAAACCAAAAGATAAGGAGTTATATGTAAGTTTCAAGCATTTTTGTATTTTTACAATAAGTTCAATTTTTTGAATGTTTAACCAATATTGTAGCTATTTTTAATAACATTGTTTATATTTTGTAGGAAGCATTTTCCGCCGAGAAACTTAGGCATCCCAAGAAATCCGATAACGAGATTTGGTTCGACTTGGTAAAGGGTTTCAAGAAGGGGAACGTCTACGGGATTGGGTCGGCAAAGATCGTATTTTACGAAACTCCAAGGGGAAGAATGTCGTCCACCTCAAACCAAACCTACGAGCCGACAGTCGTGGGAAGACTCCAAGCCGCACTTGACGAGGAAAAAAGAAAAAACGCGGAAAGGGATGAAGAATTAAGGATAATGAAAGAGAAATTCAAGGCTTGGGAAAGTAGGTTTGAGAATTGCAACCAAGGTCCCCCTCCCTATCGGCGGGATTATGATGAAGGCAATGGAAGTGGTGGATTCCAGGCCGAATCCAATATAAACCTTGGCTTCTGATATAGTTTAGAAACTTGTTACTTGAAACAATTTATGGTTGAAACAATTCCGTTTAAGAAAATTTGTAAACTTGAAACAATTTTTTTTTATCTATATGAGGATGTTGGTTTCACATCGTGTTGTTGTAAATGTGTGAAATCTTTGTGTTTTCTTGTATACTTGCAGGTATGGTATGATGGTATGGTATGGTAGGATGAAAACAGAAATTTTCATGCAATATCACAGGTATTTTGGCGACTGAAATGTTTATTTGGCGACTATTTTCAGTCGCCAAAACCCCTGTATTTTTGCAAAGTGAAAATCCATTTGCGACTGCTTGGCGACTGAAATCAGTCGCCAAATTGGCGACTGAATACTATGGTAGTCGCCAAAATGACGACTGATGGCGACTACATAATCTTTCAGTCGCCAATTTGAGCGACTGATTTCAGTCGCCATTTCCCCAAATTGGCGACGTTTTTTTCAGTCGCCAAATTTGGCGACTGAAAGTAGTCGCCCGAATTTTTTTTGGCGACTAATGACTGCGACTGGGTCTTGGCGACTGATTTCAGTCGCCAAATTCATTTTAGCGACTGAAATTAGTCGCCAATATCAGTCGCTTGAATGTTGTTTTCTTGTAGTGATATGAAGCTCTTTATGGGAGGAAATGTCGGAGTCCTATATGTTGGAATCAATTGAGTGATGTTCGTGACTTAGATAATGTTAAGGTCATTCGTGATAGAATGAAAGCCGCTCAAGACCGTCAAAAGTCTTATGCCGATATCCGAAGAAGGCCTTTAGAATTTGAAGTTGGGGATAAAGTATTCTTGAAAGTGTCTCCAATGAAGGGTGTTAAAAGGTTTGGTGTTAAGGGTAAATTGAGCCCGAAATACATTGGACCCTTTGATATTGTGAAAAGGTTTGGTGCCGTTGCTTATAAGTTGGATTTCCCGCCGAATTTGGCTAAGGTTCATGATGTATTCCATGTTTCCCAATTGAGAAAGTATGTTAGTGATCCGAGCCATGTCTTTCAAAGGGAATTGCCCAAGCTTGAACCGAATTTGTCCTTTGAAGAGAAGTCGATCCGTATCCTAGATCGTAAGGATAGAAAGTTGAGAAGTAAAGTAGTTCCTTTGGTGAAAATCTTGTAGAGAAGTGCTAATGTCGAAGAAGAGACTTGGGAAACTGAAGCTTCTATGCGTAGTAAATATCCAAGTCTTTTCGAGTAAGGTATTTTTCTTTCCCTCAAGTTTCGAGGGCGAAACTTTTTAAAAGGTTTGGTGATTGTAACACCCGGAAATGTACCCTATTTTTATAGTGAAAATATTTTACGGTTACTTTTCAGTGAATTATAGTTTTAATCGTAAATTTAATTTTCCGAGTCGAATTTAGAATTTCCAAATTCGTATTTGGAATTTCCGCGAGATTCCATGAGAATCCCGTCTTAAGGCGAGTTTGACTTTTGTTGACTTTTCCTTACACAACTCTCACTCCCTCCCTTAACCTATTTTTCATTCAACACAAACACAAACACATTACTTCTTCCTTAAGAAAAAGAAACCTTGCCTCCATAATCTTTCCGATCTTTGAACCATCCTAGCTCATTCGTTACTTGCTAGAATTCACGTAAGTTCGTCTCATTCTTCTCCCCTTACCTTCCTCTATCCGTATTCATATTAAAAGTATCGTCTTTCTCGCTTTTCAAACTTTCCGTTTTTCTCAAGATGAATTTTATTCATCTTTTATGATCTATTTGTAGGTGGTGACCTCCAAGATCCCGACAAAGACTATTTTCTAATTGAAGAGGAGCTTGACGAGTAGTGAAGACGCTTAAAGGTAACGGTGAAGGGTTACTCGATATCATTTACGTGTTTTACATGCTTTATATGCTAGAATTCGTATTTAGAATACGATTAGGAAGCCTAGAATTCATGTTATGGATGATGATGGTTGTTATTTGATGAATGTTGATGATATATATTGATTGTTGATAATTATTAGAAGTATATATGAGAATTGAAATGGATTGAGTAAGTGAGAAAGGCTCACGGGTGAAGAGGTGCTCCCAGCCGGCCGACCGGCCGCCGGTCTGCCCACCGGCTGGGAACACATCAGTAACAATCTTGGAATTTTTGTATAGGTGTGCTCTGAGCCGGCCGACCGGCCGCCGGTCCTATACCGGCCTGGAACACATTCCCCTGTTTTGATGATTTTTGGTTTTTGCCTGTGCTCCGAGCCGGGGTACCGGCCGCCTCCCTCCTGACCGGCCTGGAACACGGCTGTGTTCTTCTCATATAAATTCTAAAACTCATAATTTAAAATAGTTCCCATGGTTCGTTTATCGTATAATTTTACGTAGTGTCTTATAATATTCATGTTTTGGATATATGATATTTCATTCGCTTGTATCACATGTTTTGTGACGGTTTTTGCTATGCCCCACTTTGAGTCGGTTTTTACAAATGATACGGTTTGAGCACTATTTTGTCTTGTGCTTTGTACTCTCATTCCCTTGGCTACCTTCCCGTTCGTAAGGCTGGAATGTCGGAACGGAGAGGTATCCTACTGCTTAAATGCATGTGTTAGTGGGCATACGACGACGTTGTTGGGAGTTGAACGCTATGCGTTGATCGACCCGGCCGTCAAATATTGTGTACTTGCGAGGTGGTGTTATTTGCATGTAGCGTACCGCTTGTTATGAGGCTTGAGCTCTTTTCCGCCTCTTTCGTGAATTGATCTACCGAATTTGGGGTACTCGGCGTCTTTGTAAGACCGAGTCTTGGATGCGAAATGTTATCGCATGTCGAATCGGAAAATGTGATTCCGAGAATCTGGCCAGGTTTAGACTAGGGCCGTATTATTATCGTCGTGCTACCGGGTGGAAATTAGTCTACATATACGAAATTTAGCATCGTGTATCAGCTCAGGGAAATGTGATCCCGTGGATGCCTTTTAATCATACTTGCCATGTACACGATGCTAGTGCGTTTCATTTACGGTGAGAGATGTCGTCTTTGTGTCGTCGTTCTTGAATGCGTGATTTCATGACTTATTATTCATGGTCATTGCATGATTGGGCACCGTCTTTGTATTGGTATGCTTGAATGGATGATAATATGATGGACTTATTGTGATCATCGCATGACTTGGCATGGTTTGTTTGTCGAGTCTCAATCTTATCAAACTTATACCGCTAACGGTGAGATGCAAGCCCTAGTGAGCGTATTCGGTTGCCTAAGAGTGTCTTTCCCGAGTCTTTGAATAACATGATGGATTCGGATTTGTATTCCATATGCTCTTATCATTATCTATCGAATTGCCTATCTATTCTCATCGTATCTCACATGTATATCTATATATGCATGATTTTACTTTCGTATTTCCTTCTATGTACGTTTAATGTGATATGGCTGGGAGAACCCGGAGTTACTCCCCACTGATTGTGGCGTTCATGTTTTTCATGAATGAACAGGTTGCTTGCATGGATGGCTTTTTGGCTATGATGTTTTGGGGTTCGGGTGTGAGCTAGCGGGCGTTGGCCCTGGAAGTTTCACCCCTAGACGATTTTAGCTAGTTTTGCTAAACACTTGTTCTTTGCTAACATTTTAAGAGACCCCGTCTCTTTGTTGTATTTTCGTACTTAGTTTGTAATATTTTGACACTCCTCGTTTTATTTAACTTGCATGTATAAAAGTTTTTAAAACTACCTATTTCCGCTATATAATTCACATGCTTGTATGTTTTATATTTCCGCATTCGCGAGGGTTGTCACAGTAACATTAGTTTGTCATAGTTTCATTGTTATCTATATTAGATTTGTTAGTTTTCATTCACTTAGTGTAGCTCATTTTATTAACAAGTTATTTTCCTTTATAACTTTATATTCATCACGCTTATTATATCAAATATTATTAGTCTAATTATCAACATGAGTGAGTAGTTTCATTTGTCTAGGGATTAAGGAAGCCATGCATTATTAGTAACTTGTAAATGTTAAAATAAGGATGAACTAATATTGATAAATTGTTTCTATCACATGTTTGTATTGTTTTGTTAATATTTGTTATTTGGCCAATCACATTGATTAAATTTACTAATTCATTCTATAAGTCGAGAGGCACGGAATCGGATTAGACTAAGCATGTGTAGTAGGACAACTCTAGTTATAACGAAAGTTCTCTAGGACTCGACCTATGTTGGAGCTAGTGTCCTCCACAGTTAGTGTGATAACATGTATAAATCTCTTACAGGTTCATAGGGTATACTTAGTATTCTTATCAGTTGATTAACGTTTATCGATAACGGTTGGCTTGGTAGAAGTTTGACTTTATTGTCATTTTAATGGCGGTGATCAACTGGTCCCTAAAAGTCACATCTAAAGGATGTGTTTGAGAGATATGATTATATGAAAAATATAATCATATTGATGCCTTATATGACTAAAAGGTTAGTCGATGTATATGACTAAAAGGTTAGTCAATGTAATGATGATACGATTATTTAATACGATTAAACAATACTAGCTGAGGCGAATTAAATGTTAATTCGTAATTGAATATAAACTGTTATATCTAATTAATGTATATAATGTAATTATTTAATACGATTAAATAATGTAAACTTAAACGAATTAAAATGTTAATTCGTAATTAAATATAAACTGTTATATTTAATTAGCAAATTATAAATATACGATATTTATAGTTGACGTATATATTATACGATATTGTCATAATAAATGATGTCAGACCGGTATTAATAAATCGACTACAAAATGTTGTATGGACATATTAATATGTGACACCATAAATGACAATAATAATACATACACATATTATACATTAAACAAATAAAAGAGGGAAGATTCCTATCTTAACTCTATTTACCAAAAACAAGTAGAAGAAAAAGAGGGAGACTCCTCCCTCTACTAGACTACTACTTGGACGGTCACAAGGAGAGTAGAGAAGAGTTTATATAAACTCTTGTTCTCTACATAATCATCATAACTTTTCACAAAATATTATCAGTAATATTGGTGTTCATTCTAGCACAAGAAAAGGCATATCTCAGAGCATCTTGGGTGCAACAATTAGGAGAATATTGATCTCGATATTTGTTCTTAGGCCATATTGCTAGGACCAAAGGTTGATTCTAATCTTTATGCTTTTCGTTTATGACTCGTATTTCATATATTATAATTTCGTTATAATCCTTTAATTTCATGTTGAAATATACCGATATTTCCCACAAGTGGTATCAGAGCCAAGGCTACGAAATTATTTTATATGATTTTTCATGAATAAAAAAAAAAAATTTGTTTCGGCCCAATTTTTTGCCGTGTATTTTTTTATTTTTTTTATTCTTGTTTTTATTTTGATTTATTGATATTGTTTTTTTAATATGTTAAGATGACAATATGATAAATTTGTAGATGTTTTAATTTAATAAGGATTAAATTAAAATGTAAATGGAAATTGTTTTGAATGTTTATGAACATTTGTTTTTGCTATATATTTTCGGTATACATGATGTTAAATTGTTATTTTGCATCATGATTCATTAATTTTAATGATATTCAAATCAATTACGATTAGTCCGATATTAAGATAATCGATTTAATCATGATTTAGATATTCATTTTAAAATGTTAAATTGAATCATCTAGTTTCTATCAATGTTTAATAATGATTAAATGTTGATAATTGTACCGATCTTGTTATATTAGCAATATCAAATAAAATAAATAAATAAATAAAAAAACCGCCCGTGGCTGCTGTTTCATAAAAAAAAAAAAATTTGTTTCGAATTTTTTTTTTATTTTTATGTTGGCCGAATGTTTTTGTTTATACATTATATTGATAATGTATGATTGTTGTTATGAAAATGTTCACAGTTATTGGATACCCAATTATTTTAAAATGGGTTAAAATAATGTTGGATTAATTCAGATTATACGATAATATGAATTAAAATTGGATTATGTTTGATTGGAATTAATGTGAGTAATTAAGGAATTGTCACATAATTTTGATCAATTTAAAATAGGTGGTTTGGATAAATTACTCTACATAATTAAGGAATTATGTCTTGAATGACTAATTTATTGTTGATGCATTTTATTTTGTTGAAGGATTTGTTGAATGGTTTATTTACGTATTTTTGCAATTGGTTGTAATTTGTATTAGCTAGTGTGACCTTAGTTGATTATGTTTTCGTAAAGATGGAAACATGATCTTGATGTAATTTTGTGATCTCGAATCTCCTTTTGTTTCCTTTAAAATTATGTTTTTAAATTAGAATGTAAATAGGTTTATGTTTTGTAATTTATTAAATGTAATTTGAGAAGATTAAAGATGGAGATAGTATTGCTCACTCCCGCTACATGGACCAAGATGAAACATCAAGACAAGCTTTTCGGGTCCAATTTGGATGGATTCCAAAGTTATATTTTGTTCATTTTGGTAGATAGGCCACACTAGGACTTTGTAATTTTACTTATTTTTCATTCTTGTTACTTTTCTTCACATGATAGTTAGTGCATCATATTCCGCCTAAATCAAACCACCTACTACTAAAATGCATGAAAATTGACTCTTATAGTTTGGATGTTAGTTATCATGAACATAAAGATGTCACACGAATTAAAGCCATCATCTTAGTTTATTCATTCTCGCATGCTAGATATTCGTTCACTTAAAATGAATTAAAATAAAGTTGATGGATCTTCCTCTAAAACCTAGAATTGAGACTAATCTTTACAGGCCAAACTACTATGAGTCCCTTCTTCGTCGGTAGGCATATAGGACCTTACTCTCTATATGACCCCTTCTACGTTGGGTAAGTAGTATGTGTTGACTTATTTTACCTCAACATTATAATCCGAAGAGTTTCTCATGATTATGATGGACTAAAGATAAAATTTTATCGACCAAGAATTCTAAAGTTAGAATTAGCCAAGAGGTTGGCTTATCAATTTACAGATAATTGAGTCTTGGGATCATTTATATAATTCTTGAGTGAGGTCAATTGTATAAATGCTTGAGTCTTCGCATTAAACGAGTTTTTGCACTAGACTTAATTCATATCGATGAGTATGCTTATTTGTGACAACCCTCGCGAATGCGGAAATATAAAACATACAAGCATGTGAATTATATAGCGGAAAATACGGTATTTTAAAAACCTTTATACATGCAAGATAGAAAAATACGAGGAGTGTCAAAATATTACAAACTAAATAAAAATACCACAAGAGACGTAGTCTCTCAAAGTGTTAACAAAAGACAAAGTAATTAGCAACTAGCTAAACAACGTCTAGAGGTGTTTCATCCAGGGACAACGCCCGCTAGCTCACACCCGAACCCAAAATAGCATAAGCAAAAAGCCATCCATGCAAGCAACCTGTTCATTCATGAAAAACATGAACGCCACAATAAGTGGGGAGTAACTCCGGGTTCTCCCAGCCATATCACCTTTAACGTACATATAAGGAAATACAAAAGTAGAGCATGCATATATAGATATACATGTGAGTTACGATAAGAAAAGATAGGCAATACAATATATAATGATAAGATCATGTGGAAATCAATTCCGAAACCATCATGTTATTCAAAGACTCGGGAAAGACACCCTTAGGCAACTATATACTCACTAGGGCTTACATCTCACCGTTAGCGGCATATACTTGATAAGATTGAGACTCGACAAACAAACCATACCAAGTCATTCAATGATCAATCATATAATCATTCATCCAACCATACCAATATATTGACGACATCTCTCACGGTAAATGAAACGCACTAGCATCGTGTACAATAGCAAGACAAGCCAATGGAAGTCCACAGGATAAGACGTTTCCCTGAACCGTATACGATACGACGTTTCGTATACTCATGACCCAGACAAATAAGTTCACGGGATAAGACGTTTCCCGGAACCATGTACGATAAGACGTTTCGTACACACAAGACTCTAATCCTCTCGGTAGGACGACGATAATAATACGGTCCTAGTCTAAACCTGGCCAGACTCTCGGAATAAGACATGTTCCGATTGGACATGTGGTAAGACGTTCCACATCCAAGACTCGACATACAAAGACGTTCGCAGTACCCCAAATTCGGTAAACCTTCACGAAAGAGGGGGAAAGAGATCTATAGTCAAAAGTCAAGCTATTACGCTACATGCAATAACACCCACCTCGACAAGTATACAACATTGAAGGTCGGGTGGACCACGCATTGGTTCCCTCCTAACAACGTCGTAATATCCCTCACTAAACATGCATACAAGCATCAAGGATACACCCCATCGCTCCGACATTCCAGTCTAACGAGTATACGGGTGTAGCCGGGAAATGAGAGTTCATAGCACAAATCATTAGTGCTCAAATCATACATTTGTAAAAACCGACTCAAAGTGGGAACATACCAAAAACCGTCACAAAACATGAGAATAGGGAATCATATAAGTTTAAATATGATAAACATGAGTTAATATATGATACATAAGCATTAGAAAAAGTTTATGAAGCATAATGAATAAAAACATAGATCACCTCTCCAAAACAACATTGTTTGGAAACCAACGAAAACAAGGGTCCACTTCAAACGGTCATAACTAGAGTTCTAGACATGGGAATGCAGAAATTCAAAGTGGAGGTGATAGCTTATCCTCTTACGGTTCCAAAGAGATGTCACACGCCCAAAAAAAGCAAGTAACGAAGGATATATGATCATTTTACGAAAAGGGGTCAGTGCAGGAAAAGTTCTGTTGGCAGCGGGTGACGCGGCCTGCGTCCTACGACGCAGCCTGCGTCCTATTCGGACAGGTAAGAGTCACACAAGTCACCACAATTTCACTAAGGCATAATACAAGTATCATCTATTATCACAATTCATCAATTCTCATATCAATTATCAACTAACAACAACCATCATCAACAACACAATTCCTAAGATTACTAATCATATTCTAAATATGATTTCTAACATGGAAAACACATTAAAACACGTAAATGATATCGAGTAACCCTTCACCGTTACCTTTTCGCGTCTTTAAACGGTTTCTAAACCTTCCTAGTCTCCACCTACATACAATTAGATGATAAAAGATGAATATCATTCACCTTAAGAAAGACGGATAATTTAAAAAGCGAGAAAGACGGTAATTTTATTACCAATATGGATAGAGGAAGCTAAGAGGGGAAGAATAAGACGAACTTACGTGAATTTGAACAAGAAATGAAGGCGTAGCGATGATTCGAAGATGGATGGAAATGGAGGCAAGGTTTTGGGTTTCTTAGAGAAGAAGAAATGAGTTTGGTGTTTGTTGAATGAAAAATAGGGTAAAGAGTATGAGGATAAGTAAGGAAAAAGTCAACCAAAAGTCAAAGACGGTTCCAAAGTCAAGAAAATTCAAACTCGACTCAAAAGTCAAGAAAAGTCGAACTCGACTCAAAAGTCAAGAAAAGTCATACTCGACTCAAAAGTCAAGAAAAGTCAAACTCGACTCAAAAGTCAAGAAAAGTCAAACTCGACTCAATAGTCAAGAAAAGTCAAACTCGACTCAAAAGTCAAGAAAAGTCAAACTCGACTCAAAAGTCAAGAAAAGTCAAACTCGACTTAAAACGGGATTTTCATGGAATCTCACAGAAATTCCAAATACGAACTCGGAAATTCTAAATTTGACTCGAAACATAAAAAGCTAATTTAAAACTTAAATTCGCTGAAAAGATTTCGTAAAATATTTCTACTAGAAAAATAGGGTACATTTCCGGGTGTTACAATCACCCCTCCTTTTAAAAGTTTCGTCCTCGAAACTTGAGAGTAGAAAAGAAAAGTTATAAGGACCAATTCGTTTTCTCCAATTTGGTATTCAAAACATTTTCAAGGAAATGTATTTCAAAAGCATGACATTTTCCAAAAAGGTATAGGAAAAGTTTTCGAAAGTAACTCTCTTTTTTCTGTGGAACGAAATTGTTCTTGTCGTGCACACAAGAACACCAGCATTCCAAAGTAAAGACAAGATTAAAATTAAATCATACGGTGATAAGTGCAGAACCAATCATTAGACGTCTCCAATAACAAGTTCTAGCATCCAACCAAACGCAAAATCCAGTATAAGAGCAACCTAAATCCATTTTCGAAAAATGAAAGTAGAAATTTCATTTCTAAAACTCTTTTAAAAGGATAAATGTGAAATCCATCGTGAAAATTTGAAAATTTTCTAAATTAGTACACTCAAGACAACCAAGCATTGCACACACATAAAAGTAATTTGAACATCAAACTCACAATCATGGTAATAAAAGATAAACACAACGAGTAAAAAGAAACAAGAAGGCTTATCGAAACGAGTAATAGCGGAAAGAAGGACAATGTCCAAAGAATAACAAATTGAATACGCGTCAATTTGAAAGGCAAAGGGAGAAATGAACGACAAAGCAATTGCTCAAAAGGGGAAGAAAGCCTAAGAACCAAACACTCCACTCAAATACAAAAGTCATCATAGTCACTTTCTCGGGCATTTTCGCCAAACCCAAATTATAGCCACAACATTCTAAGGGCTTATCCAATTAACATCACAAACATCGTTAATAAGCTAGTCCTCAAAAGAATGTAACTAATCTCGGTCATACCTTAACCGCTTTCAATCATTAGATTCTACAAAATCCTTAACAATCATCAGGTCAAACTACGAACCCGAATATCTAGTATCCAACTAGCATTAACTAAGGTCTATCGACAAGGAAAAATCCACAATTAAATAATCCACATGAAAGATTCCTAAATGTATTCGAACATACCTAGTCCAGTCAATGATTACACTCAAATCCACAAGCATAAATAATTATATCTAGAAAAGCATAATTACCACCAATCATAAGATGAATGGGCTCACCATTCCAATTCTTCGATTCAAAGTACTTCAAGGCTTAAATATCCTAAACTTAAAGAAATTTCTCTTTTACAAACCATCAAAACCTCAAGAGAGATCAATTACAAATTCCAATTCCTATATGGCCAAGGACATGGCGATGATACAACTATTCAAATCATCCAGCTCAACTATAACTCAAGATGCATCGATCTTCACTTATGAAAATATTCCTCAAAATATGGTGACCAGTCTTAATTATCAAAGCAAAGTCTCTTTTAGAATCCAACATTTACAGACATCTAATCCCCAAATGGTCTCCAAGGTAACTATTCCAATATCTCGAAACAACGAACTATTATCATGATCCACTCAATTCTCAAAATATCACTACAATACCAAACTCCAAATCTAAAACCACTACGAGAGGATATATTATCACTATTAGGATTCATCCTAGAGCTTAAGTCCTATTTCCCATGATCAAATACAACATGAAATTGACTCAATCCAAATACATATATTCTAGCTAAAAATCCCAAAATACATGACATTGATTCTCTAAGCCAAACAAACGAGACATCCAATCCACTAGAGGAAAGATGAAGCAGCAACGAGATAGAAAACGATAAGGAATCTCAAAGAGAACACGGGAATAAATAAGGCACGAGATTACAAGAGAGGAGCGCTGAAAATAACGAGGTCAAGAAATAGACAAAGCAGATAGTAGAGTTATGAAGCTATCCGAGTAAAGTAAAAGATAAGAGAAAACAATTTCCTAGAAATCGGGCTTAGTAGGAACTTGCATGAAAGGAAATAGAAAGGAATAATGGCATGAGCAAAAGGTTTAAGGTTTAATCCACAAATTTTCTCCTTTCAGACTTAGGGTGATAGTAAAGCAACTCATCCCAAGCAAAGGTCTCTTACAAGGGACCATCGTACCACAATATTCAAAGTAAGGTACACCTAGATTTAACAAATCGATTACAACCCAATTCATCCGCCCTTTCATTTCACACGGATTCCCAATTGCGGAATTGTAACTCAAGTATAGTAACATTCTCTAAATTCCAAAATTTGACACGCTCTCAAAGGTTTCAAAAACCGAAGAACCAATAAGGAATTTTCCATACTAATCTCTTTTCAACTCCTATGGCCACAAGGTAGAACACCTAACAAAACGTCATTATCAACATCATATAACCCACGAGTTCATTATTAACAAAGTACAACATCAAGTCAAACATCATCATTAACGTCCCATGGTATTTCCATCATAACTCACATCATAATCCTCAAGTAATATGGTTCAACTTACAACGAAACCTTACTACTTCAAACAAGTCTCCGATACCATAAGATAAGCTTATATCTTTAAATCCAAGAACTATAGCCAAAAGCTTTTCCACCAAGCCTATACTCACAAACACACAATAGGAAGCCATGCACAAGAAGTCGCTTAACCTCAAAAGTATTTCGCACCTCAAGATATCATTTAAAGCTTCTCATTTACACCACTTAGACATATCATAAGTATGGGCTTCAAAACAATACTACACTTTTAAGTCCAAAAGATTAAATTATTAATGAGTTAAGAAATCATAGCCAACTCATTCGACCTTACACCATCAAATATCATGAACTATTTACACATTAGTCATGGCAAGCATCAAGCAGTAAAATCATCAAACTTATCTTACTACCCTTCCTTAGAGTTACAACCAATCATCAATATAGGGTGAATTTAGATCTACACCATTTTCCTCAAATCACAAATTCATTCTAACAACACTAATATTCCACAAAATTTCAAGTTCTTCCGACCAAGTACGATATGCCACAAACAAAAAGGGTAAGGTGTCCACAAGAATGTTACAAGAGGAAGGTAAGGATACCAATTGTAAGATGGAGTAACTATCAAGAGTAATTTCCAAGAGGCAAACAATTTGGAAGAGAAAGAAGCACTTAGATAGAAAGAAGAGAGCATAATACATTAAGAACGAGAGAATACATCGATGAGGAAGAAATACACTTAAATTAGGTTTGTAAATCTTCAATCTTCGGTAGAGAATACTTCTCCTAGGTAACACATGATCCACCTTAAGACGGTAGATACAAACAACCATAACATCACTCAACACAATCAACAAACAAGTTAGAACCTAACAAACATCAAGCACACCAAAGACTACCACCTTAGGTCCTTAAGTCTACCCATCTCTCATTTATTATTTCAAGGTCAAGTAGTTTAAGTTTAGGGTTCACGTGTGTGCGTCGGGAGCGATAAAGAGCTCTGATACCAACTGTGACAACCCTCGCGAATGCGGAAAGATAAAACATACAAGCATGTGAATTATATAGCGGAAATATGAAGTTTTAAAAACTTTTATACATGCAAGGAAAGAATACGAGGAGTGTCATAAATTACAAACTAAAGTACGAATTATACTACATCAAGAGACGAAGTCTCTCCAAAAGGTTAACAAGTAAAAGTGATCTTACCAAATAGATGGGGTAATTTCGAAATAGATGGGGTATTTTCGAAAT
>JAIUZE010073455.1:0-62633 GCA_022085475.1 Heliosperma pusillum | reverse complement strand
AATAAGAAAGTTGGCTTTCAGATAGGCTAGCACTGACAATTACAGGATTCATCTCATGGGAATCAAGAAAAACATATTTAAGATGAGAGGGGAGGGGTTTAAGTTCAGGTTTCTTTACCTCGGTAACCTTAGAGGGGTTATCTAAGCTATAAACCTTCTGTAACTTGCAATCCTCTCCTGTCAGCAGCTTTTCCATTGCAACTACTTCTTCATTCCGTGAGCTTCCAGCTTCAGCAGTGCTGGAAATTAAGGCGATCTCCAGAGGATCCCTATTCAAACACAAAGAAAGACAGTCATCAATGGTTATATCAACAATATCGACTCTATGACATGTCTCTTCTAACATGGGATGTTGCATGGCATTGTCTAAGTTAAAAGTAATTGTATCATCCCCCACTGTTAGTGTAAGTCTCCCATTCTTAACATCTATAACCGCCCCCGCAGTATGGAGGAATGGTCGTCCCAAGATGATAGGAATTTGGGTGTCCTCAGCCATATCTAAGACAACAAAGGCAACTGGTATGAAAAACTTCCCTACTCTAACCGGTACGTCTTCTAAAATCCCTAAAGGGTGTTTAATAGAACGGTCGGCCATTTGTAAGGTCATGTTTGTAACAGTAAGTTGACTCATATTTAACTTTTTGCATATAGAAAATGGCATAACACTAACACTAGCCCCTAAATCACAAAGGGCTTTATCAATTGCCAAGCAACCTATATTACAAGGAATAGAAAAACTCCCTGGATCCTTTAGCTTTGGTGGTGATCTGGATTGCAAAACAGCACTACATTCCTCAGTGAATGCAACCGTCTCCACCTCATTAAAAGACCTCTTCCTTGTCAATATATCTTTCATGAACTTTGCATAAGCCGGCACTTGAGTAATCAACTCGGTAAAAGGTACACTCACTTGCAGATTCTTGACCACTTCCATAAACCTCCCAAACTGTTTATCAAGCTTGGATTTATGTTGGCGGTGCGGAAAAGGAAGTGCAATGACAATGGGCTCGGCTTCTTTAGCTTTGGAAGATGAATTGGAAGTATTTTCATCCTGATCAGGGGTTGCTCGATCGAGCAGAGGACTTGCTCGATCGAGTTTTGGTGTACTGTAGCTGTCAGAAACTTCCCGAGACAAATTTGAGCAAATTTTCTGGGTTGCTCGATCGAGCAAGGGGGTGCTGCTCGATCGAGCAACCTCTATTTCAGCCCCTTTTTCGCCTTTTTTTCGAACTTTGATCAGCAACTTCCAAGCTTTCATTGGTTTCATCCCTTATAATTTCAGGGCCTTTGTAATGGGTTCCACTCCTCAAAGTGATAGCATTGGCTTGTTCATGTGGAGGGTGTCCTTGAGGAGGAAGATTACCGGGTTGCTTATGTGGATTTTGAATTGCCAATTGGGCAATTTGAGTGTCCACCATCTTATTATGAGCTATTAACTGTGAGATCTGAGCATCTTGCTTTTGTTGTATCATAAGACTCTGCTGCAACATGGCTTTCAGCTCCGCCATATCATTACTTGGAGGTGGTGGAGGTGGAGGTTGTTGGAAGTTTTGGCCACTTTGATTGGAACGGTTAAAGTTACCTTGGAAATTGCGATTCTGAGGAATCACATAAGAGGAACCTTGTTGCTGATGTGGCGGTGGGGTAGGATTAAGAACATTCTGACTTTGGTAGGATAGATTGGGATGCTCTTTTGTCCTTTCATTGTAAAAATTGGAGTAGGGTGTACCTTGCTTAAAAGATTGAAAGGCAAGGACTTGCTCAACCGTACTCATACATTCCACTGCAGTATGCCCCATAGTACCACATCGTTCACAAGTTGGCTCTTGTTGAACCATGGCATGAACCGTTTGCTTATTTTCCAACGACTTTGAAGTTTGTAACTCGGCAATTTTGGCAGTTAATGCCTCCAACTGAGCTGCAACTGCATTATCCGGACCTCCTCTCCTCACATTACCCCTAGGATTCCCATACTCGGCATTGTGAGTAGCCATCTCATCAATTAACTTCCAAGCATTGGCATCAGTAGTGTTATTTTGGAATCTCCCATTAGCAGCAGAATCCAACAAGTTCCTCTGATCATCATATAACCCATTATAAAATTGGTTGCATAAGAACCAAGTATCAAAACCATGATGTGGAACAGACTTGACAAGCTTTTTGAAGCGAACCCAGGCCTCATTAAACTTCTCTTGGGGACCTTGTTTGAAACTTGTGATTTGACTTCTAATGGCATTGGTTTTCTGAGGCGGAAAATATCTTTTGTAGAATGCAAGAGCCAAAGAATTCCAATCGGTGATGCCAAGTGCAGCCATATCCAACTCACTCAACCAATCTTCTGCTCCGTCTCGTAATGAGAAGGGAAACAACACCAACTTTATCTGATCTTGTGTCACCCCACCCGTCAAAGGAATAGAGCAACAATAGTTAGTGAACTTCTCCATATGCTTAGCAGGATCCTCAGTAGGGCTCCCTCCAAACATGTTTCGCTCCACCAAAGAGATATAAGATGGACGAATCTCAAAAGTACTATTACCCGTAGTAGGGAGTTGAAATCCCTTGGGAATAGATGCAACGGTAGGCTCTGAGTGGCTGGCTAAGGTAGGCATGATTGTAGTAGGTGCAGAAATAGGTGTATCCTCTTCTAAGGATGGTTTTTCTGCGACGAATTCGGCGTAAACTGTTTCAAGCGTACTCAAGTCTTCCGCTTCTTGAATTTCCTTCCAAAAGTTTCGTCTAGACCGGAGAGTTTTCTCTGGTTCGGAATCGTAGGGCACGAGAACGGACCTAGAACACCTGGGCATAAACAAAAACTAAAGAAAAGGATGAGAACGGTCTCAAGGAACTTAGGTTCCCTGAGACGAAAAAGACAAACTAAGTAGAAACAAACAGAAAACTGTTGTCCCCGGCAACGGCGCCAAATTTGATAAGGGTAAAGTCGCGTCACCTTAATCAAAGTAAAACCTAATTCACTACTAACTAATAGTCAGCGGTAAGCAAGGTATCGAATCCACAGGGAGGCGGTAGTATTCTAATCTGTTAAACTAAGTTCGTCTCTAAGGTAACAATTTCGGGGTTTGAGATTGAGTTCTAAACTAAAAGCAATCAATAACAACAATAAATAACAACAATAACAATAACAACTATAACTAATAATAATAACAACTAGTAATAAGTAATAACTAAATAAGCAATAACAAACTAATAAGGTTGAAAACAATGAGATTAAAAGTCTAGGGTCACAGGTTCACTAGGATTATTGTTCAGGGGTAAGGAGGAAATCAGTTATCATGCAATAAAGTTATCTAAGGTCACAAGATCGGTCGATTCAATTATGCCCTTTAGATCTACAATTTAACATGCGATCGCTATCATTAAACGAGTTCTATTCAATTATCGTAGCCTATCTTAGTCTTAACCCGGTCGGTGTCAATCCTAATTTGCGAGACTAGTTAATTAATCCTGGCCAGTAATCAAGCAACTAGAATTAAAACGATAATCAAACGATAACCATGCAATTGCAATTCAATCAATTAATCTACCCCTTCTAACAATCCTAGATCCCCTTCCAACCCTAGAAAGGAATTTAGCTACTCATAACGATATAAACAACAACAATAATAATTAAAGTAAACATAATTAATAACTATGAAAGGATGAACAAAGAACAATTAAGAACAAGAAGGTAATTAAATTGAATAACAAAGAAAGATTGAAGAATACCGAAAACAAGTTGAACTAAAGACAATCGTCTTTGATGAATCAAATCCAGCGGAAAAGTAAATTAAACTAAAGTTTCTGATTTAAACCCTAAAAGTATTCTAGAGCCTAAGAAAGTATGTATATGAATATAAAAGCCTAAGAAAGCACATGAGACGAGCTTTCTTTTTATATTACAAAAGATCCTACTAATTAGGTTAAAATTAAGGAAAACTAAGAGAAATCCGCCGTAATAGAGCTTGCTCGATCGAGCAACGCCCTTCTGCTCGATCGAGCAGCACTGATATCGACTCGATCGAGCACAGTGACTCTGCTCGATCGAGCAACTCTCATTTAAGCTTCGTTTCTTCATTTTTCTTCCTTTCTTGTCTTTCATTCTCGATTCTTCTTGATTCTTCTCGATTCCCGTGCTTATCTTCTACGATCCAACTCCGCCATGCTCCATATCATCTCAAAAAGCTCCAAATGCATCCAATCTGCATTAAAACATAACAAAAGTGGCAGAATCGATATTCTAGCTAAAATAGCATAGAATAAGCAAGGAAAGACGGTAAATCGAGTTATTTGCATCTAAGGGAGGCATAAAATATGTATATAAATAATGATCATCAATAACGACAACGATGGTGCTATTCCATTTAGCAAATTGATTTACACCCTGCCATGGAAATTAAAATAAGCAAAATTAGAATTTGACTTTGCAAATGGCAACAATCTATCTAGACAAAACCACAATCTAGATTAGAAGAGAATTTTCAAAGCAAAATACCGATGCCTCGCACAACCCCGCTAAGATAGTAACACAAAATGAACTAATCATATTGACTTGTGCACCAAGTGATGTAGGTATGACTGTTTGTGTCCTCCCGAAAGTAGCATGCCACATTTAACTAACCCCATTTGCTAACATTTAATTAGTCTTAATGGCAGCGAGCCAAAAGTTGGCACTCCTTCCTCTAAATAAACAAGAGCAATATTAAATTACCCAGAACTTATAAACCAAACTCAGAAGAAAAAGCTTGAACTGCATTGTTTATCAGCAAAATGATATTAGATTATTATCCGAGAAACAACACAAAGTTCACAAATTGGGTCGTATCTTTGACAATAAATGTGTTGGAACAATTCTCAAATAAACATAAACCAACGCGTTGTAGTAAAGTATACGTGATGACTAAAAAATAAACATAAACCAACGTCATTGAATTTTTTTATGCAGTAAAGCATACGTGATGACTAAAAAATCAAGTTAATCAACAAACAAATTAAATCCTCGTGCAAATAAAAACACCCAAAATTATCCAACGCTGCATAAATACGGTTGATGAAAAATCAACTAAATTCAAAGGTGCTGTTAATTGCCAAGCTGTGGTCCAGGCTTTTGCACTACTATTCGTTTGTGCATTTTTGAGATCTACGTATTAATGATGAGGTAATACTATGTTTTTAATTTGTTATTTTTCTTCTTGAAATGGTCGAACGTGTTGATGAACGTGATTTAAGGTTGTACTGGATGTCGTTCAGAAATCCTATCCTTTGCTTCTTCCTCCTCTTACATATTACAATTGGCAACTTCTCTTCAATATGATTATATAGTGAACGGTGTTATTTTTTGGTGCTTGGTTATATCAAGTTCGATCCCTTGTTTAGTGTTTCCTTGAACAACAACGGTTCTGAACTAAACGGCCTGAATAACCCCATTGCCACCTCTACCTACGTTGTTCTATATATAACAACAACCAATGCTAGAAGAATGAAAATCCAGGGACAAAGAAAATGTGAAGTATACTTGGATGCAAACCAGTGGCGTCTGAACGTATTTTACTGCTTGAATGTAAATAGTAGTCGTCGGCTGACTTGAACCTGTAAGAAAATGAAACAATAATCAATAATAATGCACATTAGTCCCTGATACTAAAATGATAAAGAGAAGACTATTTATACAGAATAATAAGTGACTTATATGAACCTTACAATTTAGTTGTCCTTACAATTTCAGCCAGACCATTGTCTAATACGGGGTATATGACTGACTTAAAAAGGGAAGAGCTAAGTGCAAACCTTGCGGAACAACTGAAAAATCAACAAAAATATTCTAATGCCTAAAAATTGATAGAGGCAGAGAACAGAGGATACCAAGGGTAGCAACATACTGAAAGAACAAAAGGTAGAGATGAGTTCAAAGGAATGCACATGATGATGTAAACTATCTGACCTATTGGTGAAGGTAAAAATTATTGAAATATTTTTATTCAACAAAGGTAGATATTGGTACATGAACAGTAACTTGATGATCAATTATATCAAGTTATTGTTTATGTATTTATGTCTATCATGTTGACATCGAATCCCAGAAAACTTGAGGAGTTGTTCCATCAGGTAATCTCGAGTTCAAGTAAATGCCCAAATTTATCTTCATAAATTCTTGTTTACAACCGTCGCATATGCGACGGGTTAAGTGTAACCACTATTTGATAAATAGTGACCATTTATTAATAAATGGTAACCATCTTTTATGACTTGAAAATAACATTTATTATCAAGGTAGTCACTATTTAACAAAAAGTGGTCACATTTTGCAAAAAAGTGGAAAATGAGACCGTCGCATAGGAGAGTTACTAATTTGTCTTAATGTACAACTGCAAAGGTAAAACCCGTACTAAAAACGCCCGTCAAATTTGTAGGTTGTTAAAATCTACCACTATCTTCATAATTGCATGAGCATTGATGAGCTAAAAATAAGTTCCCGTGTCAGCATCAGTCTAATCATCTCTTAGAGTGCATGATTAATTTAGAAGCTAGCAATCAAGATGTGAAACCGACCCGAATAATTATTAATTATTTCCCTCATTTATTATGATTATTATTGTTGTTGTTGTTGTGCCTTAAAAAGCCGTAAGAGAAAAAGATTCTTGTGAAATTTAATGATAAATTATAAGTCGTGGATTTTATATAAAGACAATCTCATGTGTAAAAAGAAACTAACTCAGCTCCATGGATTATGAGTTATGACCCTAATGCATTTTGACAAAGCCAAACTTCTTAAAACGACCAATTATCCATTATACACATACTAACAAACCATAGTTATTCTCTAACTACTGTAACACTAAATTCACGACATCATGTTAGTGTCGCCATGTCAGTTTCCAAAATTAAATTATGCAGAGTATTTACCTCATCAGTAAGTCTTGTAGTATCCGTCTTAACTTATTTTATCTGTGGCAGAAATAAAAATGTACATAAGAAACAATGAAACCCCAAAAATAATCATCTATCGTCCAACAGTATTATACACACACAATAGTAGGTTAATTAGAAACAATCTGGCTATATGGACTAATGGTTTCCTCTGACATCTAATTATAGTCTTTCTTCTTCCGACAAAAAAACAAATGGAGTAGCATGATAAGCAATACATCTATTAAACACGAACATTTATGTATCCAGGAGTGTCTCAAAACTCTTACATAGACAAAATATTAAATAGAAGATGATCTAAGTCATAAATAACTCTAACCTTAAGCAAGTAAAACCCGCCTTGAAAGACAATTCTTAATAGCTCTAAATACTCAAATTTTCATATAATTAACAATAACCTTTACTCCAAATGAGCAATAACAACATGAAAGACTCAAATGAACAACTGGGCTATGAAAAGAAGAACGATACAAATGATGGAGAAAAAGGAAAAATGTATGAAAAACAAGAGCGCATACCTATTAGCTTGATAAGACGTTGACCTATAAACACAGCCATCAGGAGGCCACTTCCAGTGCCATACTTCTTCTTCCTGTTACTTTGAATATAAATACCTCAGCTCCTTTTTCTGTCCCGTAGTTACTGACAAGTCAACAATGCAAACATAAACTTTAAAATCAAAAGTTGAACAAATCAAAAAAAGGTCTAAACCTCTAGAAGAGGAACCAATAAACCCCCAATACCACAAAATTATCAAAATAATAAACAATAAGAAGAGAAAACGTACACTGATGGAGAACCGATTTCCGAAACATTCCAAGTCGAAACCTTTGGTTACCCAATTTTCAACAAAGAAGATTAAAAATAGGAAGACAAGCATAAAAAACTGAAGGGAATAAATCAAATATAGGGTAGACGTGTTGGAACATCTAGAATTTGTAAAATGTGGTTTGATCCACATCAGAAGAAGAGAGTGTGTTTTCACTTGGGCATTTGGGCAAATTAGGTTCAATCCATTACGGATTACTTTTATTTTGTGATAAAAACAGAAAACATAAGCAATTACTTCTGTATTTGAGCTATGCCTCTTTGCCAAACAACACAACTCTTCAGAATATTCCCATTGCTAAACTATAAATACAACATTGTATCCCGAAGGCTTATTATCGTAGTATTCTATCCCGAAGGATAGGCCAATTATAGTGGGGGCATAAATTCCTTAAGAAAAGTATAGAAAAACGCCTAACTGCAATTTTGTTTTATTAATTAGTATATATTGTTATTCTAACAAGACGGACACATACATGTTCAAAATTAAGGTAAAAATAGGAAAATAAACAAATCTGTGAACTATGACCGATCTACCTAGGACCATATTCAGAAACTACTCGCACACCGGTTGTCCTCCGATATAAGACAACTACAAATGAAAATTCCAACCCATGTATGTAACAACCCGAAAAGTACCCAATTTGCTTAAGCAATAGCTTATGGATACTTTTCAGTAGAACTTAAGTTTTTAATATAGGAATTTTTGTTCTGAGTCGTATTTTGAAATTCCGCGTTCGTATTTGGAATTTTTGAGAGATTTCATGAAAAGACCGTTTTTGGTCATCTTTGACTTTTCTTGACTTTTAAACCGTCTTTGACTTTTTCTTGACTTTTTAAAGTCGTCATTGACTTTTTATTTATTTTTAAGTCGTCATAAACTTTTCTTGACTTTTAAGTCATATTCGACTTTTCTCGACTTTTCAGTCAACTTTGACTTTCGTTAACTTTTCCCGACTCGTCTTGCGATTTTGAAGACCGAAATTTTATTTAAAAAAATTATATTTTTGATTTATTTTTATTAAGATTTATTAGGATTTATCATAATTTAATATAATTATTTTGAATTTATTCGGAATTTAAAGAATAAATTTTACGGTTTTTAATCGAACGTCATTTAACTATTCCCGACGCATCGTAATGCGCGCAACAAAATCGAAACTCGACTTTGGCATGAGTCACACGTTGAGGTCATCGCTTTCCACTCACCAGTAGATGTTTTATTTATTTTGATTAAAATAATCAAAATATCTAGATATTTACTTACTTTATCGATCCGTCAACGAAGATTACGCAAATCGAGCAAAAACAGACCGAATCCTCACCATATCACACGGCTACTTTAGTGCTCTAATAGATCTTGATATTTTCATTTCTTTTGATTAATATATCATAATATCTAGATAACTATTTACTTTATCGATCAATTAACGAAAATTTCGCAAAACGCTCGAAATCAGACCGAAAGTCACCATTTCACACGTCTACTTTAGTCCTCTCTTAGGCCTTGATATTTTGATTACTTTTCATTACAATATCATAATATCTTGATATTTGGTGTAATTAACTTTATCGTTAATTATATTAAATCGTTTACCGTAAAATAATTATTAAACGCGAATCAATTACGTAACAACAATTTCAAAACTCGACATCTTTATTTGGCCTATATCTACACGGCTCAACCCACTCTCCACTCACCAACAACTTTTCATTTTTACAACAACTCAAATAAAGATCAAAACATCACTTTATTTAATCGTTCTTCGTGTTCTTCGTCGTTCATCAATCGTTCTTCATCGTTCTTGAGCAAAACCTTTATAAAATCCTCGTTTCTTAATTAAATCCATCCTAATTTATATTTCTAGACTCTCCTCTTCGCTCCTCATCTTCACGTACGGTTATATTTCAATTCCGTCAAGATCGTTTTCAACACTTTAATTATGGAAATTCATATTTTTAGTTCTAATAATGTTTTCTTGTTATTTCTTATAGGGGAAGATTTTGAAGACGAGTTTGGAGACTCGTTTATTTTGGGTGAAGATTAGTAGGAGGGTTTCTTATTATATATTTCTTATTATTATTTTGGTGCTAATTATTTTGGCTAGCTAAGGTAACAATTCCGTTTTACTCGACGAATTAATGTCACATGGGTTTTAGTTTATGTTCATGTTATGGTTATTTAGGATTTGAGTTAGTAATATAGCCTTTAGTTTTATTTATTTGGATTTTGGTTCATCTTTATTTTTGGTTCATGTTTTTATGATTTATGGATTTTTAGTTAGTAATATGTTAAGTAGTAATTATTATGTTGTTTTATGATTTTTGAGGATTTTTATGTTGTATGGAATTTTTATGATGTTTATGATTCTTGATGATTTTTATGTTGTATGGAATTTTTATGATGTTTTATGATTCTTGATGATTTTTAAGTTGTATGGAATTTTTATGTTGTTTTAGTGTTCTTGATAAATTTTGATGATTTTTAATAATAATGATTTTTGTAAGGATGGATGTTAAAATGGTTGTTTGATGATTAAAAACAAGTTTGGAATTGATTTGGTATGATTGATGATTGAATCGAGAAAGGGGGGTGAGAACCGGACCAACCAGACCGGTCCAGGCCGGTTCAGACCGGTCTGGGTTGGTCCATGGTGGGTCCGGATTTTGGTCTTTGGGTTGTGTCGATGTTTGATTGATTGGTTGTTGTTTTGACGGGTTTTAAATATGTTAAAGCATGCGGGAAATATTAGGAAACGGTTTTTAGTTACAAATCGAATCAAAGCCAAAACAGCCCAATCTGTCCGTGAGGCCCAAAACAGGCCCATGTGGGGTCCGGCCCAACTCAGCCCGTGGGTCCCACTTTGGGACTTGTGACGGTTTTTGAGTTATCGTCATTTTTATCGTGTTTTGTAATATTTAGCAAGTGGGAAATATTAATAAGTAAAATATTTAATTAAAAAGGTTTTCATAAAATTATTATTTCTCACATGTTAGAAATTATAATACGAGCTTAGTTTACGTTGAAATCATTTAAGTCAAGCGGGTTTTGGGTATAATATGATAATTCACATGTTAGAAGTAGTAATAAAATAACATGTAATGAATATGTTGATTTTATGTCTATGTGATAAAGACTCTGATTCTAGCCGGTTTGATCCAACGGGTTTGGTCAAACTAAGATCTAGTCAGCCCCGATTTGACTGATGACCCGTCGCGGGACTCGGGTCGGGGATTTGTCTTTAAGTAAGGTTGTATTTAATTATGAATTAGCCTTGGTAGATATGAGGCGATATGATATTTGATTATTATTGATATGCAAATAGTCACATGATAGGATGTTTTCCCGTGACTGTTTTATTTTATGGTTGGTGTCGTGTTGACTAAGTACCCATAGAGAATTATGAGAATATGGAGTCTTGACCATTCTAATTCTAAATGAGTAGCTTGGACCACGACATTGATAGGCCCGTACTATCTTTAACGAGCATACGGAGTTTGCCGCTTGATAGCTTTTGTGTCTCGGCGTGGTGGGTTTATATCCAAGTCGGGGCATGGTTGCCTAATCCGTTTTGGGGTTGGAACCAGCTTAAGTACTAGCCATCTCTGCTTAGGGGGTCGCCTAGTAGAGTTTCTCATAGACGGGTATGTCATGGGACGGGGAACGGAATAGCTGTTGTCGCTAGGTCTGATCAGTCTAGGACTAGGATGTTTTCCTACCTTGGGGTATAGCCTCGAGTTACAGAAGTCTTCTATCGACTGTACTAAGAACTTATGCCTGTTTGTAGAAGTATTGGTCTTTCATGTATGTATGATTCTATGAGTTCTAGAAGGTGAGATGCAAGCCGACTAGGATTGATAGAGTTTGGATTAACGGTTGTTAACTGATTCACATGATTACGTGTTGATTAGGGTTTGAGTGTATCATGGCCATGTTTCTGAGAGGAACCTCTGAGCTAGCATACCAGCTTCCCTACCTATTGTTATATTTATTATCAGATTCACATGATAGCTCTCATATGCTAGGTTATATGTTAGTTAACTGGTTCATAACATGAAAAGCATATCATATATGTTAAGGTTTTGTATTTTATATATACATTGCTTTTATGTTTGTCATGTTTCATTAAACTCGACATTTCGTGGCTGGGAGAACTCGGAGTTACTCCCCACTGACTGTGGCTTCCGTGTTTATATTTAATGCGGTCGAACAGGTGGTGAATGCATACATTGGGTACATTGCCGAGCTAGCGAGCGAAGTATTACCTTGGACCTCTATTCGGTTCTTAGATTGTATATTATTATACACTCTTTCATTTCCGTATTTATACGGGAGATATGTCTCCCGTCTTGTATATTTCTTTTGTAGAATATTATTCCGTATTGTAATGACCCTTTTTATTTCAGACACCTTCATTATGTATTTAAATTATCTTTTTCTTTCCGCAAAATTTGAGGGTGTTACAGTTGGTATCAGAGCATTTTTGCTCCCGACGCACGTTTGTGTACCCTTGTATAAATAACGTGACCTTAATAAAATAATAAACTTGTGAGATAGAATGGTAGGATGGGTAGATTAGGATTTATGTTGTAGTCTATTTGTTTATGCTAATTGTTAGGAGTAAATTAATTTGTTTTGTCTCTTATGAAGATGGTTGGACCTCGTGTAGAAGAGATCGTTGTTACTGCCAACCAGGTCCTTCCTCATAAAGAAGACAATTGCCAAGGAGGCTATGCTTGGGTGGCTAGCCAAATTGCTAGGAGCAATATTACGCCTTATGGTGGAATATGTGTTACCTAGAAGGAGTATCCTCTACCGAAGATTTGAAGATTTATAAAGCCTAATTGAAGTGAATTCTTTCTTCATCTGCGAATTCTCTCGTCCTTATAATATTATGCCCTCTTCTTTCTATCTAGGTGCTTCTTTCTCTTCCAACCTATTTACCTTTTGGAAATTTCTCTTAATAGTTCCTCCATTATACCATTGGTATTCTTACCTTCCTCTTGTAACATTGGTATGGATGTCACACCCATTGGTATGCAGTATATTATTCTTAGTCGGAAGAACTTTGAATTTTGTGGAATATTAGTGTTAATAAGAATGAACTTGTGATTTGAGGAAATGGTATAGATCTAATTTCACCCTATGGTGGTGAGAGTGGGTAGCTTTGAGGAAAGGGTGACAAGGTTTGTTTAATGATTTTAATGCTAGATGCTTGTCATGAATTGTGTGTAAATAGTTCATGATATTCGATGGGGTAAGATCGAATGAGTTGGCTATGACTTCTTAACTCATTAGTAATTTAGTCTTTTGGACTTAGAAGTTTAGTATTGGTTTGAAGACCATGCTTATGATATGTCTATTTTGGAGTAAATAAGAAGTTTCGAATATGATACCTAACCATCCTATGGAGCTAGTTTCGTGTTTAAATGATTATGGAAAATGGAGAATAAGTTTAGGAGGAAACTATCCTAGTGGTTTTAAAATATGAAAGCTTGAAGTTGCAATATCTTTTGAGGATCGAAATAAGCTTAATAATAGTTGTAGTTGTGGTTAGAAAGTAGAGTGATTTTAATGTTACTTGGGAATTTGTTGTCGTTAAATGTTGGACCCTAACAGGAATAAATACTTTGTAGAATTAGGATTTGATGACACAACATGAGGAATATCGACATAAGCGAAAACCGATGTATTAAGAGTTTGGAGAGATAAATAAATTGATTACGGTCGCATTGCCCTTTGTTTGGCAAAAGTTAAGGGAATCGAGATTTGTGTGATTAATCTCTTTGAGGTTTCGAGATTCAACTTTTGAGGATGAGAGGGTTTATTGTAAATAATTTGGATAATAAATTTTTGGGAATAAGTTGGATTAAGGGATTTCATCGTAAGTTCTTTACTTTGTGGTGGTTAGCGGTCTTGTTTCCTTAATTATAAATATTTTTGATGGTGATTTCCAATAATAGTTTCGATGGACCTTAGAAGATTCTAATGGAATTTGAATAATTGGGAGTTGTTACTCGATGTGTCATACTTATGAAATATTTTGGTAGGAATCGGATGATTGAAAATGTTGAGGATATAGTGCACTCTCTTCAGGATTAGATTTTGTTGCAGTTAGCAGTAACGAGTTTCGATCGACATTGGAATTTTCATAGATGGAAGATAGTATGGTGGTAAATTTCCTTCTTTCTTCTTTCGTTCTATTCGATTTATTCTTTCGAATATTCCGTTCCTTCTATCGATTATCATTTCTCTTAGGTAGATTACTAAAAGCCTTAGTTAGAAGTTTTAGGCATAGATAATTAAGTTATTACCTTTACCATAAAAGTTTTGAACTAAAAGCCTTTGGAAATGTTATATGATTTCAAGTATTTTACCGTCAAGGAGTGTTGAGACTTGTTATTGGAGACGTTCGATAACTAGTTTTCTCATTTATTGATGCGAAAATATATCCTTTAAAGTCTTTGATTTGGACGACGAGGTTTTTGACCGCGGACGAGAACCTTCCGTTCCACTGATAAGACCCTATATTTTTATTACAAGTATATTTTTAGCATTTTTGAAATAGACCTACATATATGTTACTTTCCTTCTTCTAAGTTTTGAGGACGAAACTTTTTAAAAGGAGGGGTGATTGTAACAACCCGAAAAGTACCCAATTTTTCTAGTAAAAATATTTACTAACACTTTTCAGTAGAACTTAAGTTTTTAAAATAGAAATTTTTGTTCCGAGTCTTATTTTGAAATTCCGCGTTCGTATTTGGAATTTCTGAGAGATTTCATGAAAAGACCGTTTTTAGTCATCTTTGACTTTTCTTGACTTTTAAGTCGTCTTTGACTTTTCTTGACTTTTTAAAGTCGTCATTGACTTTTCTTGACTTTTAAGTCGTCATAAACTTTTCTTGACTTTTAAGTCATCTTTGACTTTTCTCGACTTTTAAGTCGACTTTGACTTTCGTTGACTTTCCCGACTCGCCTGGTAATTTTGAAGACCGAAATTTTATTAAAAAAATAATATTTTTAATTTATTTTTATTTAGATTTATTAGAATTTATGATAATTTAATAAAATTATTTTGAATTTATTCGGAATTTATAATAAGGTTTTATGATTTAACCCCAAACGTCATTTAACTATTCCCGGGTCAACTTAGGTCCCGAAACCCGACGTTGACATGAGTCACACGCCCCATGTCACTTTTTTTCCACTCATATTAGATCTTGAAATTAATATGATTAAACTAATAAAAATATCTAAGATATTTGTAACTTTATCGGTCTGTCAACTTAAATTCCGCAATCGCTTAAAAACAGACCCGATTTCTCTTTGTTTCTCACGTCTCTTTTTCCCCTCTTAAGCCTTGATATTTTCTTTCTTTTCATTACTCACCAACAACTTTTCATTTTACAATCAATCAAATTAAGATCTAATTAATCGTTCTTCATCGTTCTTCATTCGTTCTTCATTTGTTCTTCGTCGTCTTGAGCAAAATCATCATAAAACCATTTCTCTTAATTAAATCCGTCCTAACTTATATTTCTAGAATCTCCTCTTCGCTCTCCATCTTCAAGTACGGTTTAATTTCAATTCCGTCAAAATCGTTTTCAACACTTTCATTATGGAAAATCAAGTTTTAAATTCTAATAATGTTTTTCTTGTCATTTCTTATAAGGGGAAGATTTTGAAGACGAGTTTGGTGACTCGTATATTTTGGGTGAGGATTAGTAGACGGGTTTCTTTACTTCTTATTTTGGTGCTACTTGATTTTGCTAGCTAGGTAACGATTCCGAGTTACTCGACGAATATATGTTACATAGCCTTTGTTTCTTTAGTTTTGGTTCATCTTTGTTTTAGTTCATGTTTTTATGATTTATGGATGTTTAGTAGTAATATGATAAGTAGGATGATTTTTATGTTGTATGGAGTTTTTATGTTGTTTAGTGTTCTTGATGAATTTTGATGATTTTCCATAGGTTATGATTTTTATGTTGTGTAGGAAATTTATAATATGTTTAGTGTTCTTTATGAATTTTGATGATTTTTCATAAGTTATGATTTTTATGTTGTGTAGGAAATTTATAATATGTTTAGTGTTCTTTATGAATTTTGATGATTTTTCATAAGTTATGATTTTTATGTTGTGTAGGAAATTTTTAATATGCTTAGTGTTCTTGAGGAATTTGGATGAATTAATTTTAATCATGATTTTGTATGATGGTTGTTAAAATGGATGATTGTTAATTAAAAACATGTTGGAAAAATTTGGTGTTGGTTGTGGTTTGAACCGTGTAGGGGGCGGTTTAGGGGGCTGTGAACCGGACCAAACCAGCCGGTCCAGGCCGGTTCAGACCGGTCTGGGTTGGTCCATGGTGGGTCCGGGTTTTGGTTGTTGGGTTGTGGCGATGTTTGATTGTTTGATTGTTGTTTTGACGGGTTTTAATTATGTTAAGCATGCGGGAAATAATTAGAAACGGTTTTTAGTAAAATCGTTAAAAAGGTCAAAACAGCCCAAATAGGTCCGTGGGCCCAGTCCAGGCCCATGTGGGGTCCGGCCCAACTCAGTCCGTGGGTCCCACTTTGGGACTTGTGACGGTTTTTGAGTTATCGTCATTTTTATCGTGTTTTGTAATATTTAGCAAGTGGGAAATATTACTAAGTAAAATATTTAATTAAAAAGGTTTTCATAAAATTATTATTTCTCACATGTTAGAAATTATAATACGAGATTGTAGTTTACGTTGAAATCATTTAAGTCAAGCGGGTTTTGGGTATAATATGATAATTCACATGTTAGAAGTAGTAATAAAATAACATGTAATGGATATGTTGATTTTATGTCTATGTGATAAAGACTCTGCTTCTAGCCGGTTTGATCCAACGGGTTTGGTCAAACTAAGATCTAGTCAGCCCCGATTTGACTGATGACCCGTCGCGGGACTCGGGTCGGGGATTTGTCTTCAAGTAAGGTTGTAGTTAATTATTGAATTAGCCTTAGTAGATATGAGGCGATATGATATTTGATTATGATTTATATGCAATTAGTCACATGATAGGATGTTTTCCGTGACTGTTTAATTGTATGATATATGTCGTGTTGACTAAGTACCCATAGAGAATTATGAGTATATGGCGTCTTGACCATTCTAATTCTAAATGAGTAGCTTGGACCATGACATCGATAGGCCCGTACTGTCTTTAACGAGTATATAGCTCATGGTTAATAGCTTTTGTGTCACGGCCTGGGGGGCTTATCTCCAAGTCGGGGCATGGCATCCTAAGAGTTCCGCTTTGGGAAGGGAGCCAGCTTAAGTACTAGCCATCTCTGCTTAGGGGGTCGCCTAGTAGAGTTTCTCGTGTACGGTTATGTCATGAGACGGGGAATGGAATAGCTGTGGTCGCTAGGTCTGATCAGTCTAGGACTAGGATGTTTTCCTACCTTGTGGTATAGCCTCGAGTTACAGAAGTCGACTATTGACTGTACTAAGAACTTATGCCTGTTTCTAGACGTATTGGTCTTTCATGTTTGATGATTCTATGAATCTTAGAAGGTGAGATGCAAGCCGGCTAAGGTTGATAGAGTTTGGATTACCGGTTGTTAACTGATTCACATGATTACGTGTTGATTAGGGTTTGCGTGTATCACGGCCATGTTTCTGAGAGGAACCTCTGAGCTAGCATACCAGCTTCCCTACCTCGAGTTATAGTTTATTATCGGTTTCACATGATAGCTTTCACATGCTAGGTTAATTGTTAGTTATATGTTTCATAACATGAAAAGCATATCATATATGTTTAAGTTTTGTGATTTTACCATATACATTGCGTTATGTTATTCATGTTTCATTTAAAATAGAATTTCGTGGTGGGAGAAATCGGAGTAGTTATCCACACTGACTGTGGCTTCCCGTTCGTTATATTTAATGCGGGTCGAAACAGGTGGTGACAGGCATACATTGGGTACATTGACGAGCTTAATGCGAGCGAAGTATTACCTTGGACCTATATTCGGTTCTTAGATTGTATATTATTATACACTCTTTCATTTCCGTATTTATACGGGAGATATGTCTCCCGTCTTGTATAATTTTTATGTATAAAATAAATTTTCTTTTGTAATGAACCTTTGTATTTATGACACCCTTCGTTATGTATTTAAATTATTTTTTTTCTTTCCGCAAATTTGAGGGTGTCACAGAAATGACCAGACATGTGTAAGTTTTTGAAATGACAAGAGGAGTGAAATGATTCCCCTAAAAAATGAAAGAAAATGAATAAGTGTGCTCATTTGGTGGCCATGTCGTCTTCTGTCTTGAAAAGCGAACCCGACAAGGATCAGGAAATCCTAGATGAAGTTAGTTAAGAAACTGATGAGATTTTCCTTTATTATTCTTATCGACTTTCAAATACAAACGCAGATGTCCTTCTATTTATATTTAAAATAATGACGGGTTGAATCTTGTGAAGGATTGCCTACGTATTCATTAAAAAATGAAATCAAACCTTGTGCGTAGTTCGAAAAAAATGTAAAAGAATAATCGTTCAAAGCAAGAGCTTGTAATGAACTTAGAATTCAGTTTATTAGATGACTTGAGCATATCCAAATGTCAAAATGGAAGAGCATAGCGACATTGATTTTAATTGGCCAGGGGCCGGTTTTATTTCTTGTCGCACGAGCGGCACATGGGTTACGCGAGGTGCGTTTTTATTTTTTGCCTTAGAGTTTGAATGAGTTTTGCCCTTTTTACAGTAACAAGCTCGGCGAATTACGCAAAACAATTACTATAAAAACAAAATACTTTTGTGACCATATATGCTTTGTGTCCATCCATCGAATTCTTAGATGCTAAACACGGGTGATAAGGAATGGAGTGGAAGGTTCTAATGGTGTTAGAAGACACTGGAGATCTGTGTATCTCTCTCACTCACCTAAATGAATGAAAGGATCGTCCCAAAGGGCACGGAGACATAATAATTGCGAATTGATTCGTCTGAAATATGTGAAAAGATGACTATTTGAGAGACTTTGTTTTGTTTGTAATTTTTTAACTGGAGAGATTTTTTTGATTTTTGAGACTTTGCATTTGTATTGACTGACTGGATTGTTTTTTGTCTTGTCTCGTGGATTTTTGAAAACATTTAAGACTTTTGAGTTGAAGTTGTTGGATTGGTTTTGATTTTCAAGGTGTTGGACTGTTTTTGATTTGAAGTCGTTGGACTATTTTTGTTTTGAAGTCGTTGGAATGTTTTTGATTTCAAGTCGTCGGACTGTTTTTGATTTGAAGTTGTTGGACTGTTTTTGATTTGAAGTCGTTGGACTATTTTTTTTATATAGTTGTAGGCACGATTGCACTAAAAAATTGATTAGACCCTCGGGTGAGCTAGTTTTCTACCACCCATGGTAAGGGTATTAAATTGTTTGGCATAGTATGCAATTTGTCTTTATCTGGTAGTCATATGAAATATAGGAATTGACGAATCTCGTAGAAAAATGGAGTCTATAAACCTAGAGGTCACCTAGAGACCCGACGATCAAGGAATTTTCACACCACAAGATATGGAAAAAGGTGGTAAATGCACGCCCTTGTTAAGGCTTATTCTAAGAGGTCGAGTGATCTACACTAAAGAGATACGACCTAAAGTATTTCGAGTCTATTCTAGTAGTTAAGGGTATAAAGTAGAACAAGTGACTAATAGAAGGTACATGTGCTCTTTTATCTTTTCTGTTTTCGGCAACTCCAAGAGGACTAGGATGGTCCTATTTACTAACAAATGCAAATATAGTGAAGACAAATAGCCCCTTTCAGATGTCGTCCTCAATACTTGTTCCTAGCACAGTTAAATCTTTGACAGACTGTATGTTTTGGTATCTCGGGTGGTTTGCATAAACAGTTCTCAAATTGTCCACGAAGGTTTCGACAAGAGTAGCTTCATCTGGACGTTCAACAAGCTGTGTGATAGTCTTCCTCCACCTACTTAAGAAGTCGGTGAAACCTTCTTTCTCATTTTGGGTAAGAACCTCTAGAGTACGCATATTGACTTGAACTTCAGCATTGCCTGCGTATTGCTTGGCGAACTCAATTGCGGCCTCGTCCTAGGTTGCAATTTTCTTTTTTTCTAGAGAATAGAACCACTGCTTAGCAATGGTGTCGAGGGATAAAGGAAAGATCCTTAGGAACATCTCGTGTTTGATGACTTTGATAGACATGTAATCTTTGAAGGCACGCATGTGATTTAAAGGGTTCTCGTGCCCCTTGAACTTTGGGATGTTAGCCATGTTGAATTTGTGATTTATCTACATCGTGTTTATAATCATGGTTTGGGGTTTAAAGAACCTTGATCGTGAAATAAAAAGGTCATAAAGGGAATTTGAGGAAGCAAAGTTTTGGAAGAATATCCACATGGAGCTTGATGGAATTATAGCAAAGTAAGAACGTCTAAGATCAAAGAAAGAAGAGACACAGATTGATTCTTTTGAAGTCATTCACAAAAAACAAGAAGTGAACACAACAACAAAGAGTGAGATTGTAGAGAACAAGGGAACTTCATTAAGGCGTTGTTTCAAGTGTCAAGGCCATAGACACATAGCTAAAGAATGCCCACAAAAACGCGCTATAACGATCGATGAATTATGTGATCTCTTTCCAACCTTTGTTCTACCTGACCGTAAAAGAGAGGAGGCGACAAGTGAAAATAAGGAAGAGGAGGTTCACGTGACTGACCCTTATGGTGATGATGACCACCAATAATCAATGGTTCACAACGTACATCTTCAAGCTATCCCGGTTGAAGAAGGTGAGACTATGTCTTCCGATATTGTTCATGAAGAAGGGAAACATGTAGAAGATGTGGGGAAGATGATACATGACCTTGTCCAAACTAACAGTACATAAGACTGTTTAATTCTGAATGATGAAACAGAAAAGGAGGAAGACGAAATTACCATCTATATTGTTGATCCACAAAGTGATGATGAAGATATAGAAGATGTAACTGAAGATAAAATATTTTCTTTTGAGGATGAATCTTACATAGAAGATACGTCATTAGTTGATCCTCAGTTATCATCTATTTGTGATGAAGAATTTGAAGAATTTTGTGTTGAAGCTCACATGTAAGAGAATGATAACACAAGTTATGGCGATGCAAAATGAGATCATCTTACTCTTCTGCCAATCTTGAGTGAGGAATTTATATACGATAATATTTGTTTGGATTCTCAAGTTAGTAAACCTTATCAATCACCACTTGATAAATCCATTTATACGAAGCTATATGGTGGGAATTCTTATTTCTTGATGAAGTCGAATCCTATTGATGTTCATGATGATCTTGTTATACAAGGAAAGCTTTGTTTTGATTATGGAGAGCACAAGAATGAAAGGCACAACGAAGTAAAGCTTGAGAACGGAAGACACAAGAAAAGAGAAGCTTAAGTGTGTCAATGGTAGCAAATTTGAGAATTACATTGAAGATCACGAATTGAAGGAGAGATCGATGGTGTGACTCAATAGCTTCAAGTTCTTATTCAAGGTTGCTATTAAATTCTTAAGGATTATATTTGATCCAGGAGGTTGTAGGTCCAAGAATCAGGACGATTCTTTTTTAAGAAGGGGAGAATGATATAGGAGGGACATGGGTAAATGTTCAGAAATGCAACTTCAAGTCATTCTTGACTTTTCAGATTTGTTCGCTTTACTTTAAGACTAAATATCTCGGGATATATTGCTATTTTTGACGTGATTTCACTTGCAGATGAAAGTACATGATAGTCACACGCGTTATTTGGTTAAGTAACGAAGGCGGTATGGTCATTTTAAGTTGAGCTGTCCAACTCTTACGCGAGTGATATAAACGACGGACTAGGACACGGATTCCAAGGCTCATGGTCAACCAAAGCGGTTTCCATGGCTGGTGTTTTGTGATGTTTTTATTTTCCTAAGTTTCTTGTTTGAATAAAGTAGTGTGATAGTGTTCACACTATTTACTAATAAGGTAGTGTTCACACTATTTACTAATTTTATCTAGGTTGACGTCAATCGCTATCTGTCCTTAGGCCCAGATAAGAATTTAGACCATCCAGACAGGACGATTGGTCGAAATGGGTTAGGTTGGGCCTAGGAAGGCCGAATAAAACGACCTTAGAAGGTCGAGTAATGAAAATCGAAAACTATCTCGTACAAACTATTCCCCAACCTTGTTCAAGTTTCACCCTCGGTAACACATAAATGTATATTTCCTAGCGGAATTCACCAAACTGTGGTACACGGCGGAACCACGGACCGGAACAAGCGTAGTGATACGCATTTGTGGAGTCGCCACCAATTTTTATGGGAAATTGGAACCGTTCGAATACTTTATGCCATGTCAAGATACAAAGTAATGACATGAACACTAAGAACTCGTTACCCTTAGCATTCTATGTCTAGAATGACTCTCGTGGATGCCAATGAACACGGATGCTCACAGAGATCTGGAGTAAGGGGTGAGGGTACGTATTAGGAAGCTCTTTAATCGATCACCTAATCCCGCCCGCCTCGATAGCGGCCTATACTAATGATTAAGGAAATCGTACGTATTTGATATGTTATCGATTATATGCATGTGATGCGACATCCAACGTTTTAATCCTTGCATGTGAATTTAGACTATGTCGCTGAACATGTAATTAGCACTCAATTATGTAAAGTTAGGAATTAGAATTAATTACATACGAAAGGCAAAGAAATCATATAATTACAATGACTAAATGAGATTACAACAGAATGCGGGATTTACGTCAGAAATATACTAAAAACGGAGATTTGAAGAAAAGGAAAAGATTAGAAAACTAAAACACGGATTAACAGTGATATTACGACTAATAGTTAAGTAAAGCTACGTCAAAGCGAGAACAGAAGTTCAGAGACAGAAGCCAACACAGAACAGGCGCAGCAACAGCTGCGTCCTCTGGAAGAGGCGCATCGCTCTATGCGTCTGTACTTGAGTTGAATTCTGACTGTAAAGTCAGAATCGCGAGCATTTAATGTTATTTTGTATATTTACGATGGATTATTGACCTACGACTCAAATAAAAGTGATTTAATATATTAATTACTACAATTTGAATCATCTATGAATCTAGAGATTTGATATGAACGAATCGAACCTCTAAAAACCCATTTTTGATTCAAAGACGAAAACCCGCCAATATTGATTATTAGGGATCTAACCTAAGAACAAAACTATTTATGAAAGATTAAATATCTTTTAAGTACAAAGAAAGGAGAAAATAAGAAAAGGAAAATAAAGACGTAGAAACCAGAGGAAGAAGAAGAACAACAGAAGCACGCAGCCTCTGGAAGAGGCGCAGATACTTCTGCGTTTCTTCTCGATGTCTGATGACTATTAAAAAGATTTTTTTAAACAAGGTTTTGATTTGAAATAGGTTTTGAATCTATTTATGACATGGATCTTACATTAAATGAATAAATAAATAAGTACAATGAAAAAATACGAGATTTAGACCCTCAGACTTACATGTTTTCGAAACGAGATATTAACTAAGTTGCGTTTTAGCGATAGCTCGACTCGAATGTATGCAAAAAGTGCCCTTTTTAAAGGACTAAAATTGATTAATTAATTAATTGATTGATTGTGTAGTGGTCAAATTGGTTGGTCAATGCAAACATGAGGGTACCTAGAAGGATCTGAACTTACGTGGTCGATTGATCAAGCACGTAAATGACGATAGCTTAGAGCAAGGTCTAGAATGCAAAGTGAGAAGAGAAGGGGCGGAACACTAGCGTGCCTTCAAACTGAGAACGGAGTTCTCCTTTTATAGCCAAAAAAACGAAAAGTTTGGGAACAAGTCAAACTTTGAAAATAACAGACTGGGGAAGAGGCGCAGCAGGACTGCGATCCTTCGAAGAGGCGTAGCACCTGCTGCGTCATTTCTCTAAAGGTTTCCTGTTAAAGAAGGAAGATTCTCGCGTTTCTATTACGGAATCATGGTTGATCTACATTTCCCTTTTAAAACATAATACGAGATTATTTTATTAAAAAGATAGAATTTGAAATGTATAATAAAATAATCAGAATATTCTAGAGCGTTCCGACTCGGAGTTTCAAAACGGTTTATAGAAAATGAAGTGGTTTTTGACCCGGACTCGAAATGAACTCTAATGGCTATCAAAACGACTGTACCGACGCGTAGATGACGACCAAAGGGTAGACACAAGTGTTTGAACTATCACTTGACGATAAACTTACGAATTGTCATAAATCATTCTGCGTACCAAACTTGCGGCCCAATCATCACTGGGTGGTTGGTTGAAGGTGTAGAACTGAGGTATCTACATAACTGCATACTAATATTAACATTAATATTAACGTAACACCAATCAAATGGATTTTGACCCAGTTTTTGCTTTTTACTAGACTCCAATCAATGTGCACCGCATGTGAATGTATAGTACATACGTTATATGGGGAAATTTAAATGCATGCATACCGACCTCGTACATATCTTTGTCTACTTCTCTCTACTATAAGTAAGGACTTGTGATAAGGGCATCACCCAGAAACACTCAAGGTAACAAAACTAAATAATGCATACAAAATCCATACAAAATTGCAATCATGTCTCATATGTATACAAAGCCAAATGCTTGTATCATGGTCAACATGCCTGGCCATGTGGAGGGTGGGTACTTAGTTTGTAAGAGCTATAAGAAAGTAAGGGATACCCTTATCCGAAATCGCTGTTTAGTCAGCAAAATGTCGCCAAACTGGCATGGTAAAAACTTCACTGGGGAGCTTGTTTTCGAGTTTGGCATGGGCAGTGCTCATGCTGAGTCTGCCTTTAAACTGGCCAAAATGTTTGATAAGGCAGGCCATGGGCGCACCGATTGGGTTGAGACCACGGACCATCACCTGGCCCCTATTTATGGGTGGCCACTCCACATGATGCGCACCATTTTCGTAAGGGCGTAGACTATGTTCAAGTGTCCCCGGAAGACCAGCACCGTGCTCAGGTTCTGGCCAATGCTGAGCCGATAGATTGCAATGACTCGTCGTTGCAGCTATCCATGAAATTTAACCTAATGCATTTTAGTCTTTTTTATTTGTTTTGCGATGGGAAACTCAGTCTGTTTTATTTTAGGTCGGTGTATTGTGTTGTACTAATAATATTATCAATGCGCATTGAATTCCATCTACAATGTTCACTTGTTTGCAATGTTACTCGTCGATCGACAGTCCGTGATAACCAAGTTAATAACCAAGCTAATATTAACAAGCAACTAAATATTATTATTAACATAACTAAATATTAATTGCCACTCCACTAAATATTAACAAGCAACTATATATATAGGGTTCTAACAATACAGTTATACAATTACACTTCTAATTCAATACAGTTAGTTAAAAGTACAGTTAATATACAACTACTCTAGATCCCGTGCACCTTGCACGGTATATGTAGCGATTTTATTTTCTAGTGGTATAATTAATAGATTTTTCAAATGACATGAAATTTTTTTTTTCATTTTGCAAACGCAATTGTATGTTACTAATTAGTCATAATATGTAATTTATTTTTAGTACTAATAATTTTATTGTATAAATAATTTGAAAATAACTTTAATGAATTTTTTGACATAAATCTAATACTATTTTTTTTTATATTTTGTGTCAACATAATTTTATAAAAATTAAAAATAACATTAATAAAAGATTTAGAAATTTATAGTTTATTTATAGCTTTTTTATTTTATTTTATTTAAAAAAATTATAATGTAGAGTTTAATAGAAAAATGAAAAGTGTTACTTTAATGAAAAATTTGAAGTTCAATGAAAAATGAAAAGTGTTACTTTAATGAACAACGAAAAATTCTTTTATAGCGGTTTATTTGGAGTATTAAAATAAATTATACTTTAATGAATAAATAATAATTTAATGAAAATAAGTTTTATATTTGTTTCCTTATATAACTAAATGCATTTTGGAGGTAAAATTAAACTTTTGAGAATTTTTATTCTCTTAGTAGTAAGTGGGATTATTACACATCTAATTTTCTTTAAATAAAAAAATAAACAATAACAACGGTTATTTATAAATAAACCGTTGTCATATCTTTTACAACGGTTATTCTAATACAAACCGTTCTTAATTTCATGAAGAGATTTTTTTTGCGCAATCTGTGAAAAATAATAACAACGATTATAATTATAAAACCGTTGTCAATACTTAATAACAACGATTATTATTATAAAACCGTTGTCAGTAGGTTTTCAGAAATATAAAATACTAATTAAATCCCAAACACAAACTCAAACTCAAACACAAACACAAAAGTTCTCCCTTGCCCTCGACAATTTCCCTCGCCGTCTAAACTCTCCCTTGCCGTCGCTTTCAAAACACAAACTCTCCCTCGCCGTCAAAACTCTCTCTTTATCAGTTATTATTTCTCTTTATGATATTGTACTAGGTTTTAGGATTTATGATGTTGATATAAAAGTCTTTGCATGTATCAATTTTTATTTTGGGTGGTTTGATGTTTCATGTATCAACATCAAATACTTCATGATTTTCATGATTTTAGTTAAACTGTGTGTTTTGGATTGTTTTGAATTGGAATTCTTGATGTTGTTCTTGTATGAACGAACTATTTTCATGATTTTAGTTAAACTGTGTTTTGGATTGCAGATCAGGCATGTCGCAAGCCCGATGCAAAGATAAATTACCCAGACTAGGCTAATAACAAATTAATGTAATTAGGGAAGTAGGGGTCGATCCTGAGGGAGATGGTATTTCCTATGAATTGTGAATCGTCTCACAATTGAGTTTTATCTAACAATTTCTGGGTTTTGAGGTTTTGAATTCTAAACTAATAAAGAACATAAATAAGAGCAAAATAAGAGCAAACTAAAATGAAAACAATAAAGCAAATGATGATTTAACAATAATGAGAATCATCTAGGGAAATAGGTTCACACATGTAGATTGACATATTGATGAAATTGGATTTAGGATATGCAAATAATTCATTGCGCGTTCGTAAGAATGGTGTGTTCATTACAATCATAGATCAGATGGTCTAGCAGGCTTTTTATGCGATTTACTAGGTCTTAATCCACTATGTCATGCTTTGTCTATTCAAATCTCGTATGTCTACCTTGGAAAGAATTCCATACTAGTCAATGATTGTGATCAAGAATCGTCAACTATCGTTAAAGTCCAAACATGCATAGACACAATGTTTTAAAAGCACAATTTCTTTTATCCAATTATCATCTTTTAATCAATCTAACATGGCTACCCTACACCCTAGAAAGGTGACTACTCACTCATGATTATGTTTATGTCTACGATGATATTAACAATGAAAGTTAAGATAGGCATATTTAGTTGATTTTAACAATAATTTAGACTCTCTATGTGGTGATAATAACGACACTATATGACAATCTGAGAAATGGAACTATGATTATAACAACATAAAAACGAATCTAAGTGATATGAATAGAGAACAACAATCAAATGGAAAACAATAAAGAACAATAAACAAAGGATAAATTAGGAATACCTAGATGACGATCAACAATGAAAGTGATAACGACAATAGAAATCCTTCGCATAGAAATACCGTACCTTGAATTACAACTCTTGTACCCAACAATGTAGACTACAAAGTTTGAAATTATTAATGAACTAAACTAATGTTTATATATGAATTGGACAGAAATAAACTAAGAACAAAAGACAAAAGTAGAAGATAATCTAAACTAGAAAGACTAAAGCTAAAAAGAAAACTAGTAAGAAGATTGTATGAGATATAAGATTAGATTGTGAGAGAGATAGATGTCCTTAGAAGAGGGGCTTAGAGCATCTATTTATAGTATTAGGGTTTCGTGGAGAAGAGGTCGGGCATTAAACACATAGGACAAAATAAGGAAGAAGGAGCCGTCATGCTCGGATCAGCACACTTACCCGATCGGGTATGTGGTCTTCTGGAAGCTCTTGACTAACGTTTCATCTTCCTTTGCTTTGACTTGACTTCCAACATCCCCCTTGACCTCTTGAGTCGGGTTTGTTGATAGGGTTTGATGTAAAGCGATGAATTCTTCCACCCAATTGATTGATCTTCCGACAACTACGAAACCGTCTTTGCTTCTTCTCTCTCTTAAGTTAGTGAACCTTCTTGAAATACCTTACACATGGTCAAGCTTTCTTCTTCGAATCGTCGGGTTCTAGGCAAATGCTCGGGAATATAGAAAAAGGGCGTAGAAACATCACTTTCCCTACAAAACAAGTTAGAACACATGAATTCGCCTAGAAAACGATATTAGCTCATAAAATGGCTTAACAAAGCACAAATGACATACAAAACCGAGCTAAACTGGGGGTTAAAATCATACAAATATTCACTTATCAAACTCCCCCAAGCTAACGTGGGCTGAGATACATAAACAACGTGGGCAAGAATGATACATAAACATGGCTGAGATTTACATAACGACGTAGCGCAAAGAATTTCACTATAGAATTTCGGCTCTTGCATGATCTTTTGACAAATGAACTCTTACGGCACACTCGAACACTCATGCATGTAAAAGGCGATTTCTTTATATGTAAATGTTTTTGAGACACTCACCTATCTACGACTTATGAAAATGTGTCCGCAGTCTAATATGGTAAACAATTCAAAACACAAGTCAAAGATCACAATGCACATAGAAAAGAAGCCGAAAAATAAGAAGAAGGCTTTGGGAAATGGGTGAAAGGTGGACCAATAGTTATGGTCATGTGAAGGTTAGAATGAGCTAGCAACTGACCAATGATAAATGAATACTCAATCCAAACTTTCAATTAATTCCCAAAAAACGAACGATGAAGCCAGAAGTAACAATTTGGCTTATTACACACGAAACACAAGGGTAAACTCCTTCCATTGATTTGACATTTTTAGGAGATACTCACAACTTCTTCTCTTATTTCTTTTCTTTTTTTTTTTTCGATTTTTTCATCATTTTTTTTTCTTTTCTTTTGAACATAACTTCACTTCCTGAGCTTTTCGTTCTTCCAAATTCACTTTAACAGATAAGAATATCTTCTCAAAAGAGCACCCATACACCATAGTCTAGCTACTAGCTCAAAAGGTAGGCAGTTTTTGCATGTAGCTATTATTTTGTGAAGCACTTGTATGAAGGGGCTAATTTTGAGGGGTAATTCAAAGTGAAAAAGGCTTCAAATCTTAGTGAATCATGAATGCAATGCTTATAGAAATGAAATGAGAACCATACTTATGCGTTTTGACATGACACACATCACAAGGAGAACTACACACACCTAGATGAGACTGGGTATGGATGTACCAGTCTAAGGAGGTTCTACCTTACAATATATGTAGTTTGCCAAATGTCAAGATCAAGCGTACTCATCTATAGATTCATTCCATGCCTACTGTGTACAAGACTTCCCCATGTATGCAAAATTCAATGAATATTGAATCATTATCTTTTGAAAGCTCTAAGTTTGGGAAATGTAACATGATAGCATAGTAAACAAGCAAGCAAAGCATGAAAAGCATTCAATTGTGTTCAAAATTTAAAAATCTTCTCTCTAAAATCTTCTCTATCTTATTCAAAATTTGAAAAATATAACTAAAATGCAAAAAGGGAAAATGCAATCCCTCCCCCAAGCTAAACATCACATTGTCCTCAATGTGAGCACAAAAGCGAAATATGCAATGAGATGCTTAATGGGAAGAAAGGAAAAATGAAAGAAGAATGAAGTGTACTAGCCAGTGCGGACTCCCCCAAGCTAGCCTTTTGGACATGACAAGGAAGGTCGTCAGAGATTCTTCAAAAACTCTTTCATCTGCAAAGAAATCTAACAAAACAACGTAAAAGGGAAAAACAAAAATAAAAATGCAAAAAGGGAAAACACGGGTTGCCTCCCGAGAAGCGCTTGTTTAACGTCTTGCTCGACGAATTTGTCTATGAAATCATTGGGTTGGGGATGGACGCTCCGTATAGACAATATCTAAACATCCGATGATAGAATTGTTATAGTAGAGTTTCAGTCTGTGTCCATTAACTTTGAATTTCTCACCATTGCTAGTCATTAGTTCCACATAGCCGTACTTGCTCACATATTTGACAGTGAATGGTCCAGACCATCGGGATCGAAGTTTTCCCGGAAAAATTTTCAGACGGGAGTTGAAAAGAAGTACTTGGTCACCGACATTAAATTCTTTCCTAATTATCCTCTTGCCGTGCCAACGCTTCGTTTTTTCCTTGTAGATCCTCGAATTCTCATAAGCTTGCAAACGAAATTCCTCTAGCTCGTTGAGTTGCAAAAGTCTTCTATCAGCGCTAAGCTTAGTGTCTAAGTTGAATTCTTTGATAGCCCAGTAAGCTTTATACTCTAACTCGACAGGAAGATGACAGGCCTTTCCATAAACCAATCGATAAGGAGATGTTCCAATCGGGGTTTTGAAAGCTGTGCGATAAGCCCACAAGGTATCATCGAGCTTATTACTCCAATCAGTTCTAGATCTTTAGACTACTTTCTGAAGAATTGTTTTCAACTCTCTATTTGAGACTTCTACTTGACCGCTGGTCTGAGGGTGGTAGGCTAATCCTCGTTTGTGATACACACCATATTTGGAAAGCAGAGTGTCTAACTGCTTTTCTCCAAAATGAGTTCCTCGATCACTAATCACGGCTCTGGGTACACCAAAACGTGGAACGATGATCTTCTTAAATAGCCGTATCACAGCTCTAGCATCATTGGTGGGAGTGGCGATTGCTTCTACCCACTTAGAAACATAGTCAACAGCGACTAAGATGTAACGATTTCCGTTAGAAGAAGGGAATGGTCCTTGATAATCAATACCCCAGACATCGAATATTTCAACTTCTAATATGCCGTTTTGAGGCATTTCATGTCTCTTGGATATTTGACCCATTCGTTGACAAGCGTCACAAGCCATAACAAAATCTTTTGAATCTTTAAACATCGAGGGCCAGAAAAACCCGGATTGCAAGACTTTGGCTACGGTCTTGGACGGACCATGATGACCACCATAAGCAGATGAGTGGCATCCTTCTAAAACTCCTTTAACTTCCCACTGGGGGATACATCGTCTATAAAGACCATCTGAACAGTGCTTGAAAAGATAAGGGTCATCCCAAACAAAGAATTTTGCATCATGCAAAAATCGCTTCCTTTGGTTATAAGAAAGGTCAGAAGGTAGCTGTCGACTGACAAGAAAATTGGCCATATCAGCATACCAAGGAGAAGAGTCAGTAATCGCCATTAATGAATCATCAGCAAATGAGTCATTAATTGGTGTTGGCAATCCTATTTCAGTTACTCTTATCCTTGAAAGATGGTCAGCGACTACATTTTCTGCTCCTTTCTTATCCCGGATCTCTAGATCAAACTCTTGAAGGAGTAAGATCCATCGGATAAGTCGAGGTTTTGCCTCTTTCTTTGAAAGCAGATATTTCAAAGCAGCATGGTCAGTGTAAACAATTACTTTCGATCCTATAAGGTAAGAACGGAATTTGTCTAAGGCGTAGACAATGGCAAGAAGTTCTTTTTCAGTGGTGGCATAGTTGATTTGGGTAGGATCTAAAGTTTTACTAGCATAGTAAATTGCATGAAGGAACTTTTCCTTTCTTTGCCCTAAAACAACTCCAACGGCATAATCACTCGCGTCGCACATAAGTTCAAATGGAAGATTCCAATCAGGTGACTGGATTATAGGTGCGGTGATTAGAGCGCGTTTGATTTTGTTGAATGCCTCAAGGCATTCCTTCGTGAAATTAAAAGGCGCATCCTTAAAAAGGAGCTCAGTCAGGGGCTTGGCTATTTTAGAAAAATCTTTTATAAACCGTCGGTAGAAACCGGCGTGGCCAAGGAAACTCCTGATTCCTTTTACATTAGCAGGTGGTGGCAGTTGTTCAATAACTTAGATCTTAGCTCGATCCACTTCAATACCTCTTTCAGAAATGATGTGTCCTAAAACTACACCTTCGTTCACCATGAAGTGACACTTTTCCCAATTGAGAACAAGATCGACTTCTTCACAGCGTTTCAATACTTTGGATAGATTTGTCAAACAATTATCAAAGGAAATGCCATAGACGCTAAAGTCGTCCATGAATACTTCCATGATAGTCTCAACAAAATCGGAAAAGATACTAGTCATGCAACGCTGGAAAGTTGCAGGTGCATTACACAAGGCCAAATGGCATTCGGCGATAAGCAAAAGTACCATAGGGACAGGTGAAGGTGGTTTTCTCTTGGTCCTCAGGGTGGATAGGAATTTGGAAAAATCTTGAGTAACCATCTAGATAACAGAAATATTTGTGGCAAGCTAACCTCTCTAGCATTTGATCAATGAAGGGCAGAGGATAGTGATCTTTTCGAGTTGATTGATTCAACTTTCTATAGTCAATGCACATACGCCATCCCGTCACAATCCTTGTGGGGATGAGCTCATTCTTTTCATTATTGACTACTATTGTTCCTCCTTTCTTGGAAACAACTTGGACAGGGCTAACCCATTTTGAGTCAGAAATTGCGTAGATTATGCCAGCATCCAGCAATTTCAGAACTTCAACTTTAACTACTTCTTGCATGTTGGGATTAAGACGGCATTAACCTTGAACACAAGGTCTTTGGCCTTCTTCCAAGTTGATTCTATGCATGCAAAAGTCGGGGCTTATGCTAGTGAGATCTTCAAGTTTATAACCTATTGCCTTCTTATGTTTTCTCAAGATAGTCAATAGCGAGTTTAACTGATTTTCATCTAGGAGAGCACTCACTATGACTGGGCAATGTTCAGAATCATCTAAAAAAGCATATTTTAGATTTGAGGGAAGAGGTTTAAGTTCAGGTTTATGTACTTCTGCCTTGGCAGGAGCATCAATTAATCTTATAAACTCCTCAACTTCTTCAGACGGTATCTCTTTACCATTCAGGTCCCTTTCCAGCTCACTGATCTCAAAATTGTCGTTCTCAGAGATATCCTCTAACAATAAAATTGCTTCCAAAGGATCCTCAATTATTGATGGATACAGAGATTCATCAATAATTGAATCGACAATGTCAAGGAAACAGCAAGGCTCTTCAAGCATAGGCCTCTTCATTGCACTGTTTAAGTTGTAGGTGACTTTATCATCACCTACTTCCAATGTCAACTTTCCATTCTTGACATCGATTACTGCTCCCGCAGTGTGTAGAAATGGTCTTCCTAATATGATAGGGATTTGCGAATCTTTAGCCATATCTAACACTAGGAAATCGACTGGAATAAAAAATCTTCCTACTCTAACAGGTACATCTTCTAAAACTCCCATAGGTTATTTTAGAGAACGATCTGCCATTTGCAGGGTGATACTTGTGCATTTCAGAACTCCCATATTCAATTTTTCGCAAATGGAATAGGGCATAACGCTTACACTAGCACCTAGATCGCATAAAGCTTTATCAATAGTGTAGGTGCCTATAGTGCAAGGTATAGAGAAACTACCAGGATCCTTTAACTTAGGAGGGGACTTATTTTGCAATAACGCACTGCATTCAGCGGTGAATGCGATGATTTCAACATCATCTAGAGTCCTCTTCTTTGTTAAGATGTCCTTCATAAATTTCGTGTAAGAAGGGATTTGAGTGATTAATTCAGTGAAGGGAACCGTTACTTGGAGGTTTTTGACTACTTCCATGAATTTACCGAACTGGGTTTCCTTATGATTTCTCCTCAAACGTTGGGGAAATGGAACTTGAATTTTGATGGGTTCCGTTTCGAGTTCATCCTTCTTTTCATGTTTGTCTTCCGCTTCCTTAACGGTGGATGGTTGAGAATCTTTTGGGTTTCTACTTGTAAAGGCTCAACTGTTGGTTCTTTGGGTTGCTGAGGTTCCGTATAAGTGGTACCACTCCTAAGGGTGATAGCATTTGCGGTGTCCCTCGGTTGTTCACCATGAGGTTGGAGTTGGCCTTGTTTTCTTTGGGCATTAGAGGCAGCCAATTGGGCCATTTGAGTTTCAAGCATTTTGATGGCAGCATTTTGAGCTTGATCACTCTTTTGAAATTGAGCAAACATTGAATCCTGTTTTTGAACAACTTGTAGAAGCATGGATTCAATTTTGCTCAAGCTTGAGTCATTTGGTTGGCCTTGAATTTGAGGTGGTTGGTGTTGAGGTTGATTTTGGTATGGTTGATTGAAGTTAGGTTGGAATGAAGGTCTCTGGTTTTGAAAACCAGGTGGATTGTAAGGCTTTTGTTGGTGTGGTATGAATGGTTGTTGGATTTGTTGGTGGGGATTTTGAACGTTGGTACTTTTGTAGGACAAAAATGGGTGGTTTTTTGTGTTTTCGTTATAAAAGTTTGAGAAAGCGTTGCCTTGCCTATATCCTTGATAGGCATTGACTTGCTCTATTGAACTTCTACATTCTTGAAAACTATGCCCTCCAATCCCACATGTCTCACATACCACTACGTGGTTAGTGACGTTGATATGCTCCTTGGATTGGGAAGAGCTTCCTACTTGTTGCTGCAGAAGGGCTAATTGGGCTTCCAGGAGTGCTACTTTACTTGAATCATCCTGCTTGGCTTTGAGCGGTATAGCACGCGAGTTGCTATACTGAGAATCGTGGATTGCCATTGACTCGATAGTCGCACTAGCTATCTCTACATCGATTTGATCGAAACGACCATTGTTAGCGGAGTCGAGGATACGACGCGATTCGCCACAACAACCGTTGTAGAATGTGATAGCCAGGAACCATGAATCAAGGCCATGATGAGGGCATTCTCTTTGTAATTCTTTGTACCTTTCCCATGCCTCATAAAGGCTTTCGTCGCCTCTCTGACGGAATCCAGTAATTTGACTTCGTAAGAGTGCGGTTCGTTCTGGTGGGAAGTACTTTTGATAGAAAGCAAGAGCTAGACCATCCCAGTCGACTATTCCTAAGGCAACTCGGTCAAGACTATTGATCCAGAGTTTTGCCTTTCCTCTTAAAGAGAAGGGAAAGAGCATTTCCCTAATCTGTTCTTGGGATACTCCAGTTTGTCTAATCGTGGAGCAATAGTCACAGAAGTTTTGGATATGAAGGTTGGGATCTTCTGTGGCATTGCCACCAAATTGATTTCTTTCTATTAGATTGATGAAGGCAGGTTTGATTTCGAAGTTTTGGGCTGTAATTTGAGGTGTAGCGATACCCTTTGGAAGTGTATCTGCGGTGGGTTTAGAATGGTCGGAAAGTCGAACCATTTTTGCTTGTGAAGATGAAGATGGAATGTTGGTTGAAAGTTGATTGATTTTTTTGAAATGGGGATGAGAATGGATCTTCTTCTCCTTCAAGATTAGGTAAGATATCCGAGTATTTCTCACGAATACGATCTAAACTTGAAATATTAGAAGCTTTTGAAATTTCGTTGAATAGCTTTAATTTCCTACGCAGAGTTCTTTCTAGTTCAGGGTCTAAAGGAATAGGGGTCCCTAGTCTAGAAGATCTGGGCATAAGATAGAAAAGCTAAGATGAAAAATCAAGAGAGGTCTAAAGGAATTTGAGTTCCTAAAGACTAGATAAAACTAATCGTGATTAAAATCACAAGAAAAGGAAAATTAAACCGTGCTCCCCGGCAACGGCGCCAAAATTTGATCAGGCATGTCGCAAGCCCGATGCAAAGATAAATTACCCAGACTAGGCTAATAACAAATTAATGTAATTAGGGAAGTAGGGGTCGATCCTCAGGGAGATGGTATTTCCTATGGATTGTGAATCGTCTCACAATTGAGTTTTATCTAACAATTTCTGGGTTTTGAGGTTTTGAATTCTAAACTAATAAAGAACATAAATAAGAGCAAAATAAGAGCAAACTAAAATGAAAACAATAAAGCAAATGATGATTTAACAATAATGAGAAGCATCTAGGGAAATAGGTTCACACATGTAGATTGACATATTGATGAAATTGGATTTAGGATATGCAAATAATTCATTGCGCGTTCGTAAGAATGGTGTGTTCATTACAATCATAGATCAGATGGTCTAGCAGGCTTTTTATGCGATTTACTAGGTCTTAATCCACTATGTCATGCTTTGTCTATTCAAATCTCGTATGTCTACCTTGGAAAAGAATTCCATACTAGTCAATGATTGTGATCAAGAATCGTCAACTATCGTTAAAGTCCAAACATGCATAGACACAATGTTTTAAAAGCACAATTTCTTTTATCCAATTATCATCTTTTAATCAATCTAACATGGCTACCCTACACCCTAGAAAGGTGACTACTCACTCATGATTATGTTTATGTCTACGATGATATTAACAATGAAAGTTAAGATAGGCATATTTAGTTGATTTTAACAATAATTTAGACTCTCTATGTGGTGATAATAACGACACTATATGACAATCTGAGAAATGGAACTATGATTATAACAACATAAAAACGAATCTAAATGATATGAATAGAGAATAACAATCAAATGGAAAACAATAAAGAACAATAAACAAAGGATAAATTAGGAATACCTAGATGACGATCAACAATGAAAGTGATAACGACAATAGAAATCCTTCGCATAGAAATATCGTACCTTGAATTACAACTCTTGTACCCAACAAAGTAGACTACAAAGATTGAAATTCTTATTGAACTAAACTAATGTTTTGATATGAAATGGACAGAAATAAACTAAGAACAAAAGACAAAAGTAGAAGATAATCTAAACTAGAAAGACTAAAGCTAAAAAGAAAACTAGTAAGAAGATTGTATGAGATATAAGATTAGATTGTGAGAGAGATAGATGTCCTTAGAAGAGGGGCTTAGAGCATCTATTTATAGTATTAGGGTTTTGTGGAAAAGAGGTCGGGCATTAAACACATAGGACAAAATAAGGAAGAAGGAGTCGTCATGCTCGGATCAGCACACTTACCCGATCGGGTACACACTTATCCGATCGGGTATGTGGTCTTCTAGAAGCTCTGGACTAACGTTTCATCTTCCTTTGCTTTGACTTGACTTCCAACATCCCCCTTGACCTCTTGAGTCGGGTTTGTTGATAGGGTTTGATGTAAAGCGATGAATTCTTCCGCCCAATTGATTGATCTTCCGACAACTACGAAACCGTCTTTGCTTCTTCTCTCTCTTAAGTTAGTGAACCTTCTTAAAATGCCTTACACATGGTCAAGATTTCTTCTTCGAATCGTCGGGTTCTAGGCAAATGCTCGAGAATATAGAAAAAGAGCGTAGAAACGTCACACTTTCCCTACAAAACAAGTTAGAACACAGGAATTCGCCTAGAAGACGATATTAGCTCATAAAATGGCTTAACAAAGCACAAATGACATACAAAACCGAGCTAAACTGGGGGTTAAAATCATACAAATATTCACCTATCAATTGCTGTTGTATTAAATTGTGTGTTTTGGATTGCTTGCATCAAATACTTCAAAAAGGATAATTCTGGTTATTTTCTTACTACTACGTTTACTTCATCTTTATAATCTATGGATTAATGTTGTTGCACTTATTTGATTTCATAACTTGAGGGTATCATGGGTGAAAAGTGGAAAAAAAATGATAATAAGAACGATCAGGAGGCCGATAAGCCTGGTGAGAGGGGAGCTACGAAGTGTTATGCAGCTCTTGCAGCTATAGCGACTAAAAAACCGCTTACTACAACGTGCAATCCCAAGGGTTTTCCTACAGGACCAAATGCTGGCAGTCTGGCACGTTATCCACTTGGGTTGGAGTAGTCACAAGACAATTTGCGCCTATCAATTTACATGATTTCAGGAAGTTGAATCCTCTTTTGAAGAAGTTACTCTTAAATCGTATAAGGGTATGACTATTTTTTAAAACGAAGCAGCTTTTTTATTTGGAGTTTTAATTTTTTTTGATCATATGAATTAATTTAATCCTACTTTAATGCAAGTTTTGGTGTTAATACTTATGTAGGAAGCCTTTGATATTCCCGAATGCTATGACAGATATCAATGAAGGAAGGCTGGATCATGCTTATGGCAGTGGAAGTGTGACCTTGCTAATTTGCACTTGTATGTCAACAAGGAGACGGGGGAGATGCACAAGAGCCCACCGTTAAAGAAGCATCACAACATCACTCAGGAACAATGGGATAATTTCAAGGCGAATCGAGCTAGTGAGAAGTTTAAGGTCACGTAACCTCTTTTCAATAACTGATCGATTATATTACACTTGTTAGTTTTTTTTAATTATTTGATCTAGTTGTGTATCTATATTTGAAGGCGGTTAGAAACAGAAACCGTTCCAACATTTCAAAGAGGCAGTCGAGATATTATGGTTCCCGAGGATGTTACAGATTGATAAAAGACCTTCTCGTAAGAATATAACATTTATATATTTTTTAAACACACTCGGATTGATTACGTACATATATAATATTTTTCTAAATAATCAATGTTTGATGAATTTATAGGCGAAAGAGGGAGTGCCAGACTTGGATCAACACGTAACTTATAAAGCAGGCCACACACCAAAATGAGGCCGTGTCGTTAACAAATATGATAACGATGACATGGTCAACATTGTATGTATTATTTCAATAAGACGAGTTTAATATTTACTAGTTTATTTATTTATTAATTCTACGACTACCTAATTATTGTGTCTATATATAGTATGTACTTTATTTAATAGGACAAGGTACTGAAGGAGGTTAAAGAGGGGACTTTTACTATGACTGGAAGGGATGTCGTTCTTGCTAGAGCGATCGGTCGACCTGGACATCCAGGTCGATTAAGGGGAGTCCCATTACATATTGGGGTCACAAAGTATTATGGGAAGACTCCACAAAAGAAGAAGAAGAATAATAAGGCTGGAAAATATCCAGATGAGACGGTGAAATTTTTGCCAATTATTGCAATATGTTCACATATAGTTGAGATGATGCATGAGATGGTGTTTTAAACCAGTGTAATAATATATTGTTTGTACGCATGCATTTTCAGTTATTGGCATCGGTGATGCTAAAAATATATGCGGGAGGCAAGCCGTCTGAAGAGGAATTGAAGATGATGGAGGATATCTGTAAAGAGGGTAAGGAGCAATAAAAGGCAGAGGGAGTAGTCTGTGAGAAAGAGAAACACGTAGCTGCTGGATTTATTTCACGTGAAGTTGAGGCGGATGTAGTATCTGAGAAAGAGGGTGTAGAACATGATAAAGAGGGGGAGAAAGAGATAGTAGCTATTGCTGCTGATGTTTCACGTGAAGCCAAGAGTGTAAAACATGAGAATGAGGGTGAGAAAGAAGTAGTAGCTGCTGCTGTTGATGTTTAACGTGAAGCCAAGAGTACAGAACATGAGAAAGAGGGGGAGAAAGAGGTAGTAGCTGCTACTGTTGATATTTCACGTGAAGTCGAGGGTGCAGAATTTGAGAAAGAGGTAGTAAATTATTGCTCTTTTGATTATTTTTACACATCACCTTCAAATAATAATATTTATTAATTAGGTCAAGAGGAGAGGAGCTATTCTTACTCACCCTTTGATCGAGAAAGTTGTGCGTGTTGCTCGGGCTTTCGTATACCTACCTGTCCTATCAGCTTAAGTGAGCAAGGCTCATGGCATCCCACTTCTCAAGAATCATAGGAAAGTGGAGTTAAGCGGGGTCTTTGAAGGTCATGAAAATCTTGAACTACCCGTCCCTGTTGGTGACGAGCTTACCACTCTAAAAGACGCGTTTGACTGTTTTATCCAGTGGCCTTCTAGTCACATTTACCTTGCTCATTCTCCTCGGGATCCACCGAAAGGTCAAGGTCGGGCAAGCACACCACAACATGCTAATCCTGCTCATTCTAAAGAGGTATAAGAAATAATTACCTAATTTTTTAATTTTCGTTGTTATTGCAAATTGGAGAAGTATACGCTGCTGTCATCACCCTATTTTTTATTTATAGGTAAAATATTAAACATCATTATATATTAGCTATTTTTTTATGTTTGATAGGATGTACTTAGTTTATATAGCTGATTATGATGCTAATATCTGATTAACTTTGTTTTTTTAATGTGTTATGAACATACAGGATTTTGGGTCCATTACAAAACCAATTACCCATAGTTTCCCCAAGTTGAAAGATGTTAGGAGTTTATCTAGTAAACCAACATTTAATGGGAACCTTTACATACAAAAAGTGAGGAAGGTGACGATGAGTGCCATATACCAGGAGGCTGATCGTCGGGTAGCAAACAAGCAATTGATTATTATTCCGCTTGAGGAGGATATTCTTGGGAAAGAATACAAAGCAGTTTTGTCATGGGATATCCTAGCCATCTGGACATGCCTTCTTGAGATTGATATCCAGCACTTGTAGGCTTGGATGAAGTAAGTTTTATTCTTATTTAATTAGCTTTTAATAAAATTAAACAATTGACTAATGTATCATTTAGATAAGACCTTTTATATCATTTACTTTAATAATAATACCATTATTATTATTATTAATTAGGTATTTGAAGGCGAGAGTGTTGACTGTGAACAAGATTCCAAATGAGTAATACGGATTCCTGTGCCCCTACATCTTATGTATGCATATCACATTGATTCAGTACAAAGATCGTGTAGATTATATTGCTCGAGAATTGACAAAGAACAGAAAACTTATTTTTGCCCCCTATAATGAAATTGGGTAACTAAGAATGAATTATTATTAAATTTTATAGATCATTTACGTTCATTATTGACCCTGCTTATATATGGTTCGAACGAAGCATGAGCATCCAAAATATTTTTCTTAAAATGTTGTCAGGAGTCACTGGGTGCTAGCCGCAATCACGCTGACCACGGAAAAAGTTTTTTGCTTGGACTCCTTCCATAGGGAACCTTCCGAGAATTTTAAGGAATTTATTACTAAGTAAGTGTATATTTTTTTATTTGCTTTATACATAATAATAAAGTTTCAATTATTTGTACCAACAAGTGTTTATGCCTTTGCAAAAAAAAAAAACAAGGCCTTTCAGAAAAAAAGAGCTTCAAATGAGGAGGAAGCCAACATCAACACTAGCCCCATTTTTAACACTATAACAGAGGTACGTAAATACAAAAATTCAAGTGTGAAAATCATAGTCTGAACGAAGAATTCATATTAGGTTCGTAATATCATCTGCTTTTTGTAACAGGTCCCTCGTCAGCCAGATAGTATACAATGTGGATACTGTTTTTGTCATTTCATGTTGGACATTATTAGGCATAGATATATTTTAATTCCAGAAAAGGTTAGTAATATATTGCATGTATACGTGTTTTCATTAAACTTGTTACTTTATTTTAGTTTAATTTAATTTTATCTAAGATATATATGTTTTTGTTAATGTCTTTGCTTTCGTAGTGTATAATCAACCAACCACATGAACCTGAGTACACAAAGCAACAAATCAACGAGGTGAGAGACTTGTGGAGCAAATACATCCTTGAATATTGCAATGAAGACTAAAGTATAGAGGTATTTATTATAGTTTACTTCTAATTTAATTGGGATTTGATCGACTTGTGGGGCAAATACATCCTTGAACATTGCAATGAAGCAGCGTTAATATTAGGACTTGCTGCTGGAGTAGAGGTATTTAGATCAGTTTATATCCTTGAACATTACAATAACTTCCTACTGCTACTTTTTGTTGATGTAGGGTGTTGCTACTTGCTAGTGCTACTTTTTTATGTTTAAGATACTAATGTTGTTGATGCTGTTGTTGATGATGCTGCTACTGCTACTGCTACTGCTACTTTTTGTTGATGCAGGGTGTATCTATTAGGATTGGGATTTTAATTTTTGCTTGCTACTGTTACTGCTACTTTTTTGTTGATGCAAGGTGTATCTATTAGGAATAGGATTTCAATTGTTTCTTGCTACTACTACTGCTACTTTTTGTTGATGCATGGTGTATCTATTAGGATTAGGATTTCAATTGTTGCTTGCTACTGCTACTGCTACTTTTTGTTGATGCAGGGTGTATCTATTAGGATTAGGATTTCAATTCATGCTGTAAAACATTAATATTAAAAACAATCGATTTCAAAGCAATAACAACGGTTATTTATAAATAAACCTGTGTTAATACTTTCCCTCCTAAAATAAAATTCAAAGCAATAATAACGAATATTTATAAATAAACCGTTGTTAATACTTTACCTCCTAAAATAACTTTCAAAGAAATAACAACGAATATTTATAAATAAACCGTTGTTAATACTTTCCCTCCTAAAATAATATGCGCTATTACATAACATATAACAACGGATAATATATATATAACGATTAAAAATCGTTGTTAATACTTGCCCCCCTAAAATATTTATAACATATAACAACTGACAATATATATAACAACGGTTAAAAATCGTTGTTATTGATAATATCGACAACGGTTTTGTTTAAAATAATTGTTGTCATTAATTTCCCACCAAAAATAATTCACGCATAAGAGACTTTTATAACAATAGTGAGATACATATAACAACGGTTAAAAACCGTTGTTAAAATATATGACAACGGTTTATTACTTGGAAAAAAAACCGTTGTCATAAGTTTTAACAACAGACGGTTTAACAACGCCCGCTTTTTTAAATAACAACGGTTTTGTTGTACACTATATCGGTAGTAGTGATAGATCTCCAAAATTGGAACTACTTAATCCCTGTCTAGCATCCTGCTTATTCAATTTAATTAGTCTCTGCATATGAGTTCTCATGTTACTGCTCTTGTTGTTTGTAAATGTTGTGCCCATTCCACCCATCTCCTGCCCATCGTGCTGCATCTCTTTGGTAGCACTGCTAACATTAGGTAGATTCTCAGGTTGTCTTTCCATACCCTTATCCATCCCTTGCTTACTGACAGGCACCCTCACTTTTCTGCTTTTGAAATTATGTTTCCTCTTATGTTCCAATTATTTCTTCCTGCATGCCTCTGTTTCATGTCCAATACCTTTACATTCATTGTATAGAACATGCCGCCACTCATATTCAATTCCCACTTCCACCAGTTTACCATTTTCATCTTTAAATCTCACCTTTTCTGGATATTGATGATTGACTGATAACTCCACCAAGACCCTAGAATATCCCAATCTTGTCTTTTCCCCAGTAGCATAATCACTCTTGACATATCCCCCTATTAACCCTACTATTCTTGGCAGACTTTTGCCCCAGAATTTCAAAGGCAAGTTTTGGAGTTTTACCCATGCTGGTACTTTCTTTATCTCTTCTTTCTTTAACTCAGAGTCCATTGTCCATTCTTTAATTATAACAGGTTTATTATCAAATAAATAGTATCCTAAGTTTAATAACTTTTCTTTCATGTTTAGGGTTTTGAATCGAACGAGGAACATTCCATCCTGCATAAAGAAATTTGTATGTGCCAAACCTTGTCCAGATTCTTCTCACAAATCCTTCAACAACTTCAAATGGAGGATTGGGCATAAACAAATCAAATATAGCACAAGACTGCAGCTTTCCAGTATTCTTTTCCTCATTAACATCATATTCTGAAATCTGGAGTATGTGTTCTTCTATTGTCTGATCATCATGCCTATTCGTTTCCACATAAAGACTCTTGTCACATGTCACTATTTTCGAACTCAAGTTATGGAATTTCTACAATATCATGTAAGTTTTTTTTATTTTTAGTATCATCTCCACTTGGCTTCTCCAATCTTTTATATCCATAAGCATTATCTGTATTCTCAGATCTTGTCGCACTTCTCGGTTGCTTAGTCTGAGATTTCCTATCCATTTTACAGAAAACTCAAGCGGCAGACGAAGAAATTTAAAAATCTCTCTCTCTCTCTATCTTTAGGTTTTTATTTCATTTTGTTTTACTAGAGCTAGTTATTTGTAATGTTTATTAAGTTTAATATTGTGTTAATCCTCATATTTGTCTTAAATATGTTTGAGTAGATTATAGCTCAGGTTTAGGGGGACCTTTTGTGATATAATCGGTTTAAGGTTGTTGTTTTGATGATGGGTACTTGGGTGGTTTGTCAATGTCATGCATGCAATGTGTTTGTTGAAATGCCCGAGTGAAAACTTGAGTCATTCACTTGTCTCGTTGACTTTTCCTTATAGCGAAGGCTTGGATTAGTCGTTCCTTTGACTTTCCTTGAGGCGAAAGCATAGGCTTGTGGTAGGATAGCATGTATATTGATCGGTTAGGCCTTGAAAGGGGAAAAATTAACTAGACTCGACCTAGAGGACCACATTGACCGAAATGTCGTGATTTTACTCATACAACACCAAAACCATTCCTTGAGTCGTGACCCGACTCATCCCAACACACTACCGAACTCGATACCTTGGCTTTGTTTCATTATTATTATTTGTGTTTTTTTAGTTCATGTTTTAAGTATTAATTCAATAGTTTAGAAATATCGTTAACCTTGTTTGATAGACTAAACAACCTAACCGAGACTTATAGCCCTCTAACCCCACCATCCTTGAGACTGAACTCGACTTACGCTATCATATTAGTTGAGTTTTATATAATTTTTTTTTGCTTAAGTGGTTTGCGAAAACCGCTCATCACCCACCCTAGCGCCGACCGACCTCACCACACGCCAATTTCAGAGCACCCTCTTTCTTCCCTAAACTCTCCCTTCCCCGCACTCCCTTCCCTCGCCTACGCTCCCCTCACCGCCGACTGACATCGACCACCCTCCCCTACCCTCGACTGCCTCCCCCTCCCTCAACTGCAATCCCCTTCCTCGCAAAAGAAACCACCACTGACCAACTTCCTCTCCCGCACTCCCACTGTTCCGACCAACCCCTACTACTGATGTTGCTGCCACCACCACCACCACTAGAGGTGTTCATAGTTAACCGAACTGTAAATACCGAACCGAAAAAATCAAAAACCGCCAATTTTTATTGTTCAATTCACCGAATCGAAGGTTCGGTTAACTTAACCGATCATAACATGCTTAAACTGGTTCGGCTCCGGTTCATACTTTTCAAATTTCGGTTAACCGAACCGAACCGGTATTAAATGATCAATACACTTTCTGACCAAATATAAAAGAAAACCCTAAGTAATCCTTATTCACTCACTCTCCCAGCCTCCCTCAAATCTGACTCCCTCTCTCTCACGCCTTATCTCACTTAAACCCAAACAAAAATTAACCGTCATTTCCTATTATATCTCCCTCTCCCTCCTTTCTCTTTACTATAACGACGGCCAAACTTCTATCGTCCCAGAAAAATTAATGATCGTAGCCACCCTTCTATATCTATTGTACCACCTGATGATGCCGTTGTTAGTGATCGTCTCGTCAAACGCCAATTTGGGAGTATAAGTTGTGTATATTTTTCGGAGTTTTAGAGTTGATTTTGCAATTTGTGCAACACATTGTTTTCTTTTTTTATGTTAGTATTTCTCGTAGTTTGTTTGAACTTACAACTGAATATACAAAATTTGTAATTATTTTTAAATTCTTTGCGATCTTAACCGCAAAGTTATGGACAATCAAGTATTTATTGTACCAAAGTTTTAAAATTGTAAAGTTTGTTAAGTTCTGATTGATGTTTCTTCATTTTCACCGGTGTTGGTTAACCGGTAAAAACGAATCGGGTGAACCGGTTAACCGAACCGGTAAACATCGTTCAAAATGGTTCGGTTAAGGTTCGTAGTTTAAGTAAACCTCTTGACCGGTTAACTGCTCAATTTTACCGGTTCGGTTAACCGAACCGGTTTTGAACACCCTTAACAACCACCACCACCACTACCACCGACGTCGTCGCCGCCACCACCACCACCACCACCGCCACTACCACTACCACTACTACCACTACCACTACCACTACCGCTACCCCTACCACTACCACTACCACTACCGCTACCACTACCACTACCCCTACCACTACCACTACCACTACCACTACCACTACCAATACCACTACCAATACCACAACCACTACCACTACTCTACTATTACTACTACTACCCCACCACCGCCACCACTACCATTACTACTAGTACTACTACTATCATTGTTATTATGTTGTTATTATTGTTATTATTATTCTTGTTGTTATTATTATTAGTATTATTATTATTATTATTATTATTATTATTATTATTATTATTATTATTATTATTATTAATATTATTATTATTATTATTATTATTATTATTATTATTATTATTATTATTATTATTATTATTATTATTATTATTATTATTATTATTATTATTATTATTATTATTATTATTATTATTATTATTATTATTATTATAAGATGCGCGGAGCTTTCATTATGCGCGCAGCTTTCATTAAAATAAAATGAAAAGTTTACATGAAGTTGGTTGGGACCAAGAGACAATCTGGGGCCCCACCCCTTTAACTACAACAAAGCTAAGTCTAGTAAAAATAAAAGCGGCCACCCGAGCTCCAGCATCCTGAGATACTGAGAATTTCTGGATCCGCTTGAGCAAGTCAACAACATCCGAGCCAAGCTCTCCAAGCGAAGAGAAAGAGAAAGGTAGGAAACCATAGCCAGCAGCCGCGCATAAATCCCCATACACGGGCAGGACTAGAGTAAGAAAACTACACCCAACAGGAAAAAACCGGACAATGACGGCGGACTTCATGTAGCATAGTCACACGATCAACAAGGTTGAAAGCATTCTGGAAATAAACTAGCAACATAGACAGTCCCACATCACAACCACGGGCCTCAATGAGCCGATTCAAGGCATGCAAGATAGCCTCTCCGCCACCGGACACCCCGACCCCAAACCGAAGGCCGGCAAAATAAGCAGACAAAGAAGGACCAACTAAACAAGCACCAACCTTAGAGACAAGACGTCTCCAGACATTGCCAACAACGATAAGACGAACACCCCCGACCGGTTTAACAAGCGGCGTAAGCGGAGCGCTGGCAATGTAATCACCAAGGGCTATAGGGCACCGGCCCTCCAAGAAAAGATTAACCACCCTAGTAACAGAAGCGATCAAATCATCGGAGACAACCACAACATCACCACTGAAACAGTCCATAAGGTGTTGGGCACGAAGCCTATCCCTTCGGCAAGAAGTGCCACACGGGAAACCACGAATCATATCCAAAACCACTGCCGAAGAGGCAATAAGAGAATGATGATCCACTGGCAAAGGAGGCAATGAAGGAGATGGGGCGACAGGGTGCTTCTCTCGCAAAGCCCCAAGAGTGGCCAGAGTAGGGGGCGACGCCAGAGGAAGAAAGCACCCTAACAGCAGCAGTATAGTGACCATCACAAATCTTTCGCCGACATTGGCGGAGGTTAAGCTCACTCATATCCTGATCCTCCTCCACATGGAAGGAAGGAGGGGCCTCAGCCAAACACTCCTGCAAAAGCTGCAAACCCCCTCCAGGCACCCCCTAAGCAAGAATGGCCCTGGTAATACTCTCCTCCTGACGCTGTCGCTTAACAGCAGTCCTACACTCAAGATTACTCCTAGGAGCGAAGGTCTTAAGCAGACAAAGAGGAAACACAAGCATACGAAACCAACAGGAGAGGTCACCAAGAGAGTTAGTCACATCATCCAAGACCCCCTTCAAAACCCAAGCAAACCCAAGACAACACTTAGGAGGAATAGATTTCACAGTGCGGAGGCCCAAAGAAAATAAACGATCAAGTGAAGACACAGACCACTGAACAAGCTCAACCGCATCATCATATGAAAGAACCGAGTGAGACGGAGCTGGAGGTCTTGGGAGACCATGAATAATAAAGCTAACGTTGCCATCACCACAATCCGGAGGCGCAACAATATCACCCTGACTATGCCGACACCTAGAGCGAAAGGTATGTGCTTTAAAGCACTCCACGCGCATCCCATAAAAGACACCATCAGCCACCATGGATGACCACCGGAGGTCTAAAGGCTGACGAGAGGAGGCGTCCACCCAAAATCCCGACAAAGCCATGCAACAAGCACCGTACAAGCCACACGCAGACGATCAGCCACGTACCAAACAGCGACGTTGGCGGCGAATCAACGTCAACGAACAAAGAAGCCGGAAGAAAACACCTGCTGCAATGAAGGGAGGAGGCACGTCGGCCACCAGCAAGAGTAGTAGACACGACGGCCACAAATTTGAACCCTAATCCCGCAGTTGCCAAAAGCAAAAATGGCAGCAAGGTAGACGGCGCACCCCTCGCCTCTCTAAACCCGCAAGAAAGGACACCAACACCGACGACGTGAGGTCACCGGCGAGGAAGAGTGGCCAGTGGCGACGTGAGGTCACCGTCTGGCACGCTAGTGAACGCTGGACGTGATGTCGCCTTCCCTCTCCTCTCACTAACGCTCTCCAAATTAAAAATTATTATTATTATTATTATTATTATTATAAGATGAGCGCAGCTTTCATTAAAATAAAATGTAAAGTTTACAAGAAGTTGGTGGGGAGCCGAGAGACAATCTGGGCCCTCACCCTCTTAGCTATAGAAAACCTAAGCCTAGTAAAGATATAAGCGGCCACCCGCGCCCCAGCATCCTGAGATACTGAGAATTTCTGGATCCGCTTGAGCAAGTCAACAGCATCCGAGCCCAGCTCTCCAAGCGAAGAGAAAGAGAAAGGTAGTAAACCATAGCCAGCAGCCGCGCATAAATCCCCATACTTAGCACAATTGCGCTGAGCAGCATCAGCGACAACAAGTCCCGGCATAAAATCGGACATCCCAGTCTGAGTCAAGGAGGAAGACCCAGTCAAATCAACACACACATCACGCCCTTTGTCCCAGGAATAAAGTAGCAAATCCGCAGGACGAAGAGATCCGCCATGCCCGTCAACCAAATCAATATCAACCTCCTTGCCTGTAGAAATACTAGAGCTATAGCAGATATCGAATAAAGTGTCGCGAACGAGGTTATGCTGATGCTTAACCACCACAGTACCAGTACCAGAAACAGCGTGGTCCCCATACACATCATCAGCAGAAACCCGAGAGCAAGCAGGATAAGGCCTTGAAACCGAGAATAGCGGGACACTCATTCGATACCCCAACACACTACGGTAAGTCCTCCTGTTCATAGTCTGACCCAACCCAGAGATAGGAACTGCACGCAACCAATCAGAAGCGTGGGCACCCTGCTGAGACTTCCACAACGCAAGCTGACGCAGTGTCAAAGAGAAAACAGATTCTAAAGAAGCAGCAACCGTCGCGAAATATATATCTGCCAATTTCTTCATAAGTATAGGGGCAGCGATTTCACTAGGATCACGTAAAAAATCAGAACCTGTAGCCTCCAAAAACACCCGCAAGGCATCGTCAAAAGTAGTACCAGCATCTACAATACCCGAAGGCCGTAGGAGCGTAGCCTGCAAAACTGCAGACTGCAAACGGGAAGCCACAAAAGCATAGTGTAAAACATCCCCCGCAGCATAAACACCGAGCCCACCCAACTGAAAGGGGAATGTGGCAAGGCGCCACTGCCAATCCCCAAAACCAGGCCCAGACGCGGTGACTATACGTTCCAAGCTAGAATGAAGTGCTGCATCAAAGCGAAGATGGACATACCCAAAGACTCCCGGGGAGTAAGGACGAAGAGAAAAATAGAGCTTAGAAATAACAGTACAAGCTCGAAGCAGAAGCAACTCGCATTGCGGGTCCTCAATCCTCGCGACTAAATCCATTAGCTCAATGGTCTTAGTCACTCTCCTCGCCACAAGCTCACTGCCAAAAATAGGACAAGTACTGACAGGTCCACCCAAAACAGAGACGCCACGCATGGGCCAAGCAATAGTAGAGGGGAAAACATCAAGAAGCCGACTCCGAGGATTCTCAATAGGCCAAAAGATCTGAGTCCTAGCCACATTAAGATCGAGACCAAAACGAGGCCCATCTACCATAATCAAATCCAAAACAGCCCCCACCTCCAAGGTGTCCCCAACAATGGTGCCGTCATCCAAATACCAGGCCTGCATAGTAAGATCAAAAGAATCCCGGATTTTGCACACTAAGGGATGCAAAACCAAAGCGAAAAGTAAAGGGCCTAACGGATCACCCTGCTGAACACCCTGACAAGACCACAAGCAATGCTCCCCATAACAAAGACGGGCAGGGCTAGAGTAACAAACTCCACCCAACGGGAAAGAACCGGACAACGACGACGAACTTCCTGTAGCATAGTCACACGATCAACAAGGTTGAAAGCATTCTGGAAATCAACTAGCAACATAGAAAATCCCACATCACCACCACGGGCCTCAATGAGCCGATTCAAGGCATGCAAGATAGCCTCTCCTCCACTGGACACCCCAACCCGAAACTGCAGACCACCAAAATAAGTAGACAAAGAAGGACCAACCAAACAAGCACCAACCTTAGAGACACGACGTCTCTAGACAATGCCAACAGCGATAGGGCGAACACCCCCGCCCGGCTTAACAAGCGGCGTAGGCGGAGCACTGACAATGTAATCACCAAGGGCTATAGGGCACCGGCCCTCCAAGAAAAGATTAACCACCCTGGTAACAGAAACGATCAAATCATCAGAGACAGCCACAGCAGCACCACTCAAACAATCCATAAGGTGTTGGGCACGAAGCTCGTCCCTCCCGCAAGAAGTGCCACGCGGGAAACCACGAATCATATCCAATACCACCGCCAAAGAGGCAACAAGAGAATGATGATCCACAGGCAAAGGAGGCAGCGAAGGAGATGGGGCGACAAGATGCTTCTCTCTGAGCACCAAGAGTGGCATCAGAGTAGGGGGCAACGCCAGAGGAAGAAAGCACCCTAACAGCAGCAGTATAGTGACCATCACAAATCTTCCGCCGACATTGGCTGAGGTTAAGCTCACTCATATCTTGATCCTCCTCCACATGGAAGGAAGGAGGAGCCTCAGCCAAACACTCCTGCAAAAGCTGCAAACCCCCTCCAGGCACCCCCCCAAGCAAGAATGGCCCTGGTAATACTTTCCTCCTAACGCTGTCGGTTAACAGCAGTCCTACACTCAAGATTACTCCTAGGAGCGAAGGTCTTAAGCAGACAAAGAGGAAACACAAGCATACGAACCCAGCAGGAGAGATCACCAGGAGAGTCAGCCACATCATCCAAGACCCCCTTCAGAAACCGAGCAAACCCAAGACGGCCCTTAGGAGGAATAGATTTCACGGTGCGATGGCCCAACAAAAATAAACGATCAAGCGAAGATACAGACCATTGAACAAGCTCAACCCCGTCATCAGATGAAAGAACCGAGTGAGACGGAGCCGGATGTCTAGGGATACCATGAATAATAAAGCTAACAATGCCATCACCACAATCTGTAGGCGGAACTATGTCACCCCAACCATGCCGACACCTACAACAAAACGTATGGGTTTTAAAGCACTCCCCACACAACCAAAGCCCCATCCGCTTCAAAGTAATCTCGGCATTAGAGAAAACCGTCAGACTATCAATAAGAGTTTGACGCGTAAGACCCATAGCACCCGCCATACAATGTCGATCCTGAAAATGCTTTTGCCAGGCGGCCTTAGTAAGGCCCCTACCACCGTCGTTCAAACACTCATGAATACAACATAAAGGACACTGAAACCGCACTAATACGGGCATGATCGGCAGCCAACAGAGATAGAAATAAATAAATAAAATAAACTAAAAAAAACACACAATTCACGTGCATGTACACAACAAATGCACAACAAAACACGTGCATGGCAAGGTGCGGTGAAGAAAGGCCGCACAAAACACCATCCAATCCAGCCACCACCGGCCTGAAGGTCAAGGCAAAACCACCGGAGAAATATACCAGCAGCCCCACCAACCGCTGCCTGGAAAAGCGAAGCTACCACGGCGCCGAACCCTATACCCGAAAACTCGAAACCAGCCACATGACAGACGAGCGGCCGGAGCGACCAACGACGCTCAGGGAAGGACGGCGACCACCAGGTAACCCACAAACCACCAGGCGACTCCCATGATCCCAAAAACCACCAGGCGACACCTACCTGCAACAACACGCGGCTAAAGCGGGGATGCGAGGCGTCTCAGGACCAGGGATCCGATGCCGGTGACGGCAAGAATGACCCGGCGACGTGAGGAGTCTGGAGGTCGGTTGACGACAACCCTAGACAGACGGCAGATCAATCGCCTAACGCCTACCAACAAAACCCTTCACTCCCCTTCTCTAAAAAGCCAATCACCAACAACCCACAACAGCCGGCGACGTGAGGTCTGGATGGCGTGGTGGAGATGGTGGCCGGTAAGGAGGCAATGCAGCCGCAACAGCCACAGATCAAGGAACCCTAGTGCCCTAAGCCGCCAATTGCCAATCGCACGACCCTCTCTCTATTATTATTATTATTATTATTATTATGGAGGTGGAGGAGTTGTGAACTGTGGAAATGGAGGAGGTGTCAATTGGGGAAGTAGAGGAAAGTGTTTTTGGGTGGTAGAACGTGGAGATTAATGGATTGAACTGTCCTCTTTCTTCACTGGCTTCATTGATTTGAGCTCTTGCAGCATAGAGTCAACCAAAGAAACTTGAGACCTTTTTGTATTGCCAGTTACATGTTTTCTTTTCTTTGTGTCAACATGCCGCTTCCCAAAATCAATTTCAAGTTTAGTTAATGCTTCTAATAAATCATCCCCATTTGAGAATATGTAAGCAGCAAACTCCCGAATGTGATCTCTTTCCTCACGCTCTTGATCAACTTCCCTATGTTTTTCACCACCGGTTTCACTCTTATCTACCATCGGACCCCTTCACTCGCTATCATGATTAACTTCCCCCTCTTTTACAACATGGCTTTCACTCTTATCAATCATGTTCCGTATCTCATCATCATCATCTTCTTCTTTGAACTTTCGAGATGAATAATAACTTTCTTTCAATGCTTCTTGAATGGCAGCCATCTGACGATAAATATCACAATCAAGTCTTTTAGTTGGTGTTGCAATCAACGCCTCGTAAAGATTCTAACAGTCTTGAGCAAGTTTAGTTGCGGCGTCAGCAATTTTTTTTTATCACCTTATCCACCGTCTCTGTGGGCTTGACTTCATGATCGCCAGCCACATGCCTAACTTCATGATTATTTGCCTCAACATCATTTGTAGACAGTGCACCATTAATCTCATCCACAACGGAACCTTCACAATACGAGGTACAACATAACCCTTACCAAAGCCTACAAGCTTATCAGCCTTGAATCTCTTTGTAATAATTTTTTCTGATCCATAAAGCTAGAGTTGGGAACACTCGCCTACAATTATAATACTTGAATGAAACTCTATCCAAATAAATGAAGACCAGTAACATTGCCTATGAATAATTTTTTTTTATAATGGTTCGAGTGTAATATTTAGGGTTTTTTTTCACCCACATTGGGCCTTCGATTGGTTTGAGACGCCCCTGCCTTACACGCTTCTGATGGAGTTGGGGTATGCGTCTGTTGGACACCTATATTTGGCAGTAACTAGAATATGTAGAGATGAATTATTTAAAGGTTTTAAGTTACTATCTATTTTAGTTTATTAACTAGTTCTTTTGCCCGTGAAATTTACGGGACATTTTTGTTCGACAATATGTTTAACGTCGATGTGAAACAGTTCGAAAGAATAGGTTGGATCGTATATAAACATTGCTCAGTATGCTATTAAAATGAGTATAGTATGGTGTATGCTTCAATATGAGGAAGACAAAATGTAAATTGTATTTAATAATAGTATTAAAACTATTACAGAGTATTAAGTTTCTCTTAATTTACTTGTAGTGTTAAGGAGCTCCCAAATGCTAAATGAGAATGGTTAATTGCGCAATGTGGCGCTAATGTAATGCTCTATTTTACCTTTTAATGTTATTACTAGTTTAATTGCCTATGAAAGTTCACGAGACGTTTTTGATCTTTGTCATATGTTATTCTTTTCATGAAACTTGTATAAACATATATACATATGTGATAATGAGCGTATTTTTTTTATCCGCCGGCATTACACTTCATTCGATTTATTTCATTATTTATGGCAAGAGTGATTTGTGATATTACATATATATCAATGTGCATTTTCCGTATATTCTAACCCTTTTTAATTTCAGCATTATTACCATTTTGTACTTAATTGAAACAAAAAATTGTAACATGCCAGAAATCAAACACCAATTTTTTTTCTAAATCACATGCTCTAACTAAGAGATTGGTTGGATAGTAGGTCTTGGAGAAAAGAGAAGAAAAGAGGAAATCAATACAAATATTTTTGTTTGCTTCATAAATTAAGTAGTAGGGAAATGCTGGGATGAAGGATTTGAAGAGGCCTAGCCTATTTGCACACTTCCAAACCTAATCTAAATTCCCTCAATATAAGAGATTTGAGGTGAAAACTCTTTTTTTTTTTCCAACTCAGAACTGAAAGGTATACGAAAAATTTGTTGATATAATTATAGCGACTTCGTTTCACTAAATATACATCTAACACTATATATATTATAAATTTTCTTATGATATTCTGACATGAAAACTTATTTATTCAAAAAATTGATAGGATCTTATGATCCAGTATTCAGTACTACTTAGGATCCTCTTCTATTTACTCATGTTTGATCTAAAGTAGGTCCCCAAACGTGACAATGTAATTGAAATATGATGTTTTATCACCTGATTTTAATCTGGCATAGGACGTCAAATATATAACAATATTGTAACAATTTCAAGGCAATAATGATGTCTCTAATTGCAGCATTTCGTAACACTACAATCATGTGAGTGTACACTACTAATATGTATATTCTGAGGGGGATTGCGAATAAAAAATCATCAATGTTTACTTTGAACATTAAGACTAAATAAATTGTCTTCTTGTTTCTTCACGCAGAGGAAACATTAAATAAATCCTATATATAAACGCTTTTGAAATATAACTACACTCGTAAAATTAATTAACAAAATGGGAGGAATAATAATAATGAAATTAATTTTAAGAGATGAAAACCATGCGTTTGAAGAAGTACCATTGAAGTGTGATGGAGAGCTTCTTGTCAAAAGTGTATAGAAAAAATACCCTTTTCAGCATTCAAATCCGATAAGAAAGATGCCGGGCTATTAAAAGTTATAAATTAATTAACAAGCAAAAAGAAAACATTAAAGTAAATCTAAAAGTTGCATATTAATACGACCTACCATACAATTAATAAAATGAGCATGGGAATCAAGCTGTTCAGAAGCAATTAGTAATCTTGGAAAGTTGCTACAAAATACAAAAATATGTCAATCATTGTCTAAGACGTAAAAATATCACAAATTCTCTTATGCAACGGTTCATGTGTGACTAGTAGATAAATGCCCACTTTTTTTATAAATAGTAACCACTTTTGGTTAAATAGCGACCAATTCTATGGCTAGAAAAATGACTACTTTTTTCAAAGTGGTCACTATTTACGCAAAAATGGTCACTATTTAGCAAAACGTTGTCACATTTTGGAAAAAAAACAGTAAGAGACCGTCACATAAAATAACAACTGAGAATAAATATTTCAAAAGTAGCAATTATAATCCGATGAATAAAATATACATCCAAAACAAAACAATATCAAAATACATAATTAATGATAAGAATCATCAAATAAAAAATAAAAAATAAAAACATGATTGCCATACCACTTACTTCCTATTTGGTAGCTCCACTTTTGATCACTTTGTAGGTTCTCAAGCCTCACCCTTTATATAAGTAGTAGTTAAGAGTTAAGAGGCTATTTTATTATGCCAGTTAATGAGATTTATCATTTGGTATTCCAATATGAAGAAACGCTTATCAACAATTCCAATTCTAATTACTTTTGTTATTGTATGGATATTTAAGCCTTTTCATATATCACTATTTATATAGAGAGGAATAATAGTACGGAGTAAATAATACTCAGTAGTAAATAAGGGGTTTGCCAAATGGCAAATTAAGAGGGTGCTTGCTTGTGCCATGTGTCACTCAATAAAATGCTCAACATACCTTTTTTTATTATTGTAAGATAAGTTTTAATTCTCGTTCATTGCACGGTTAGTTTATGTTTTTTTTTGGTAAATTGTAAAGTTAAAAAAAATATTTAGCACCCCCAATTCCTTTAAGATGATGATAAATCCAGTACCATAATTATTAATCCACTCAAGTTGTGAGAGAGTGAATAGTACCATACTTATATCATTAACTTGTATTTGAGTGCCGTTAATACAAACGCTGGTGTATTTATCACTACCCTTCCTTTAAATGCAAGATACTTGATCTGAGCAAAAGCTCGGTTGTTATGTGATCCTTTTCGAATCATTCAAAACGGATTCTTTATGTTGGAAACAATGGACAGGACTCCACGCCTATATATAGTCAATAATCTCCTCTAACTCTGAATATTTAGAAACTCCACGAAATAATTAGCAAAAATAGAACCTTTTGACATTGCACCAAAACAAGGCTTGATGTTTTATTTATGTATTTCATATTTAGTTGCGAACCTTTTATTTATCTTCTTTTTCGTGTGCGTACAACACAACCCTATGATGACAACAATAATGTTGCCTTTGAAATTTTGTAGGTGTTTTGGGTTGCAAAAATGAGAAATTTGGGGGTCGAGGCGCCAAAACAATGCATGCATTAATGAGGAGCAGTAGTCCAGGGGTAATGTTATAAGCAAAGTAAAGTTGAAAAAACATAAAAGAAAAAAAAATTACTACAAAATATAAAATTTTCATCATTTAGAGAGACAAGCGCCTATGCTAACTGCCCTAGCTCCACCATTGCGTCAATCAATCAATCAGGATGTTTATTCATTATCATCCCAATTCTCAACTCCAGCCCATATAAACATCATCATAAGTTGCTTTTAATATATATTTGTTCGTTTGAGCAATAATGAGTTTTCATCTACTTAACTCGTGATTAATAAGGTTAATATATATAAATTGTTCCTCATTTGGTGCATATTTGCATGTCATCTTCTTGTCTCATCACATGTTTGGTCATTTGTATTTTGTAAGTGGAGTATTTGATCAAATAACACAAAATAGTTTGATGACTAAATTGTTTAATAAAAAGAAAAAAAAAAGCATTTTAGCAAACATCTTGTAAATTAATGTGGGTTTATACAGCTATACCATGTACATTTTTCTTGCCCCTTATCACGACCGTGGCTAGCATATCAAGCCAAGCCAGTAAAATAGGTAAGAAAATATTTAGTTATGCAAAAAAAAACAAATTAATTAAGGGCAAAATAAAGAGTGTTTTTACTAACACAATTTCTAGAATAAGACGGTATTAGACTGTGAGACTATCCTTTTCTAGAAAAGACCACCCATTTATTATTGTTGGTAAAAGAGTAATTTTAGTAAAAGTGGATCGTCTCACACTTTGAGGCTGTCTCACACAAGACCTACCGATTTTAATAGTACCATTTTACCTCCTTTAAGCGTTTAAGGCGTTTAGTAGACATGTCAATTTGTTGTGTATCTAAGCTCCCTAGATCTGCAAAAATATGAAAAGTTAATGTTATGTAATAGTTAAGATCTCTAGTTATGAATTTAAGGGTTGTTTTTTAAGAATCCCAAAGAACAAATTACTATTAAGAGCATGAACACAAACATACCTATGAGCAACCGGATATACTAATTGCAATTATTGGTTTAAAAAAAGAAGGTAAGTTTTTTAGTCTCATTACCATAAATTGACGATCTTAATGCGAAAAGGGCCTATCATCGCAACCAGCACCGTACGACCTACACCATTGAAACGTACTCGTATAATAAAAGTAGTGTACAACAGTACATCAGAGAATCACGAAAATAATATATAAAGCAACTTTTTCAATTACCATTGCTAATGCTTACAATTTAGCTAGTAACAACTCACAAGAGTTTATGTAAAAATAAGAATATTCTATAACAATTTAGGATCTATATACATGTATAAAATAATGGGTGTAATAATCAAATACTTAGTAAATCAAAAGAACTAAAAAATCAATTTATCGAAAAAATATAAAGATATGGAGAAAATATGGAGTTCACCTTCAATTATTTTTCTACCTACATGAATCAATAGATAAAAGGAATTGACATATGAGACTCATCACAATCTCTACGCTTTTAATAATTAAATGAACTTTTTAACCGAGAATTATTTATTTCAGGATATAGTATAATGATTGTGGAAAGTAAAATGTTGCGTTTTAGAGAGAAAGATCGGTTGACGTTGCCAAAGTAAATTACAGAATTAGAAAGATATGAAAAATGGACAATTATGTGTTAACTAAAACTATTAAGATGCATAATAATTAACAATCATGGGAAGAGGAAGTGTAGTGATTAATGACTATAGGGAAATTGAAGGGTTTGACCGCATGACGCCATAACTCATGAAGTCAGGAGAGAGTTCCAGTTTATCAGGATGTCTAGAGTTAGCTTTTCTAGATTTTGCCACGTAGGATTTTCATATCTTTAATGTTGCCATGTATCTTCCTTAGTTTTGCCTTTTAATTATATTTATGGATATTTAGTTAAATAGTGAAACATAAGTATATTGCAAAGCTTATTAAACACCAGAAAACTAGTTAAAATAAAATAGGACAAAAAGTATACTCTTGCCATTTTTATAAAAGTTAGGCTTATGAAAATAATGTTAACATAATGTAAATGAAATCATAAAATATAGCCAATAAAATTTGGTGATAGACTTTATGCCCTTTATGCTAAAACCAATAAAATATAGTCAAACGTGAACCTATATTCCTGACAAATGCCTTGAGGTCATGTCTTGTAAGAAACCCTCTTCGAAAATGGATTGAATTCAGCCTAGACAAATTCATGAAAATCTCGACCCACAGTGCCACAAAATCACCCCAATCATCACATATAAGATCAAACACAGTCGCTCTAGGCTTCTCCTTGACCTTTAATGACTAAAGATTATGGAAGCGTCGCAAGAGGCGTTGCGACTTTAAAACATAGGATAAGGGGACATTTACGTGATGTCGAATTAACATGTCTAGGTCATACCATCTTGTAGGCGGACGATAACGTTGCTCGGGCGTGTCCGCCTTGGATGTACAGAGGTACGCGTTCTAAAATTTTGTCCGATATTGTGGGAATAAGGATATGGACTATTATTATGTGATTTTGGCTGAGTAGTTGTTGCAACTGATGAGCGAAGGAAATAAAGTAAGAAGAGACTTCAACTTTTTTTTGATTGATTTCGATGAAATTTTAGTATGTATTGAACTTGAGGGAAGTATTAAGTTTAATAGTAGAGTGACTTCTAAAACTAGTACTATGTAAATGTACCCTCTGCAATAAGTACGCTCGCACTGGGTACATATTTGTATGAAAAAAAATCCAATATTGCCACAATATAAAAAAAAAATCCAATATTCCTATGAAATTTCCACAATATATATACAATATATACAGTATATTCATGTTATTTATATATTGGCATAGCATTAATAGATTTACCGCAATTTACTAAATTTTGGTACGGTTTATTAGTATTTCACTACTACAAAATCGTTTTGTAGTAGTATCTTGTCACAATTATTGTTACTTTAATTATTCATGTTATTTATTTATTTTTGTTATTATTTGACTCTTGTCACATTAGGCTCTAAATTACCAGCTCCGGCTCGGGTAAAGTGATCCGTGTTTATTTTTCAAATAAAGTTTCTCCTAATTATTTCTTTGGTGTAATTTTTACCTTTGTAGTATTGCTTCTCTCATAGGAATAATTTTTCTTTTGCTTCTGGCTATATTCTATATATTCTAGTCCTGAAGAAGAAGAATTTGCTTTAACAAAAAAAAAGAAAAAGTGATGATAAGTCTATTGTTCTAACAGAGACGACAAGTGTTTGACACTCACGGCTAAGTAGCTCGTAAAGTTTATATATATCATTGTAAGTGACAAACAAATAGCAGATATACGGTCAATGGGCTTTGAGGGCAGTTGCAACTTAAATCTGACTATGTGCCTGGGATTCTAGCTCAGAGGTTGGTTAGCAATTATGTGTAGATACCTCGTTTCTACACCTTCCGCCAACCACCCAATGAAGATTGGGCCGCATGTTTGGTATGCGAAACGATTTAGGACAGTTCATAAGTTTATCGTCAAGTGATAGCTCAAATACTTTTGTCTACCTCTTGGTCGTCATCTACGTGCCGATACGGTCGTTTTGACAGTCATTAGAGTTTATTTGGAGTCCGGGGCAAAAACCGCTTCATTTTCTATAAACCGTCTTTTAAGACCGAGTCTGAACACTCGAGAATATTCCGGATATTTTAATATTTCAAAACTTATCATTTTTGGTAAAATATATCCGTATTTTATTTAAAAGGAATTCAAAATCAACATTAATTCCATAAAGGAAACGCAGAAATCTTTCTTTCAATGTAGGATACTTCTTGGGAAATAACCCAGCAGGTGTTGCGCCTCTTCCAAGAGTCGCAGTTCCTGCTGCACCTCTTTCCTAGTTTGATTTTCCTGTTTTCAGAATATTTTCGGGATTTCTTTCATAGTTCGAGTTATTCCAAAACTCTTACTATTTTCTGCTATAAAAGGAGAACTTCGTTCTCACTTTTAAGGCGCACGAGTGTTCCGCCCCTTCTCTTCTCTCCTCTTTCCTAGTTTGATTTTCCTGTTTTCAGAATATTTTCGGGATTCCTTTCATAGTTCGAGTTATTCCAAAACTCTTACTATTTTCTGCTATAAAAGAAGAACTTCGTTCTCACTTTTAAGGCGCACGAGTGTTCCGCCCCTTCTCTTCTCTCCTCTTTCCTAGTTTGATTTTCCTGTTTTCAGAATATTTTCTGGATTTCTTTCATAGTTCAAGTTATTCCAAAACTCTTACTATTTTCTGCTATAAAAGGAGAACTTCGTTCTCACTTTTAAGGCGCATGAGTGTTCCGCCCCTTCTCTTCTCTCTTTGCATTCTAGACCTTGCTCTTAGCTATCGACATCTAAGTGCTTGATCAATCGACCACGTAAGCTCAAATCCTTCTGGATACTCGTCACGTTTGCATTTGACTGGCCAATTTGACCAACTACACCTTAATGAATCTAATCAATCTTCAATCCTCTTACGAGGGCACTTTCTTTACATTCGAGTCGAGTTGTCGCTAAAACGTTAATTTTAGTCAATCTCGTTTCGTCAACATGTAAGTCTGAGGGTGTTAAATCCCGTCTTTTATTATTTTGTATCTATTTTTATTATTCATGTAAGATTCATGTCGGAAGAATGTTAAAACCTTTTCAAAACTTCTTTTTATTAGTCTTTTCTTTGTGTATAAGTCGTCTTTTAAACATAGTTTTTCATATTTAGATGTTTTAATCCTCGACTTAGATCCCTAATAGTCCATATTAGTGGGTTTTAGTCTTGTAATTTAATTAAGTAAACCACTTTCCCTCGAGTTTTTGATCGACAATTAATCGTAAATACCAACGAACATTAACTTATTGCGATTTTGGCTACACAGCCATAACTCAACTCGAGGACAGACGCAAAAGGTGTTGCGCCTCTTCCAGAGTACGCACCTGATGCTGCGCCTGTTATGGGATGATTTCTGTCTCGGAACTTCCTTGATCGTTTCAACGTAGCTTTAGTTATATACTTAATTAACTACTAACTCTAATATCGCTGCTAATATGTCCGTTTAGTTTTCTAATTCTTTCTTTTCTTTCAAATCTTTGTTTTGGATATATTTCCGACATAGATCACGTAATCCATTGTATTGTTTGATTTTCTTATCTGTTTCGCATGCAATCAATACTAAATCCTAATTCGACATAATTAAATGCTAATTACATGTTAACCGACATAGTCTAATTCACTTGCTAGGATTAAATTGTGGATGTTGCATTGCATGCATACAATCTATGACATATTAAATACGAACAATTTCCTAAATCATTAGTAGAGGTCGTTATCGAGGCGAGCGGGATTAGGTGTTCGATTAAAGAAATTCCTAATACGTACCCTCACCCCTTACTCCAGATCTCTGTGAACATCTGTGTTCATTGGCATCCACGAGAGTCATTTTAGACATAGAATGCTAAGGGTGACGAGTTCTTTGTGTTCATGTCATTACTTTGTGTCTTGACATGGCATAAGGTATTCAAACGGTTTCAATTTACCATTAAAATTGATGGCGATTCCACAAATGTGTATCACTACGCTTGTCCCTCGTTTCCATCCCGTGTGCGCCCCTCCGTGGTTCCCCGTGTACCAAAGTTCGGCAAGGATCACAATCCGTGTATCACAGTTTGGAGACTGCCCTAGGGATTGACACTTACGTGTTACCCAGGGTGAAACTTGAACAAGGTTAAGGAATACTTTGTACGAGACAGTTGTCGGTTTTCATTACTCGACCTTCTAAGGTCGTTTTATTCGGCCTTCCTAGGCCCAACCCAACCCATTTTGACAAATCGTCTTGTCTGGACGGTCCAAATTCTTATCTGGGCCTAAGGATGGATAGCGATTGTGTGACAACCCTCGCGAATGCAGAAATAAAACATACAAGCATGTGATTTAATTAGCGAAACTACGGTGTTTTTAAAACTTTTTACATGCCAATAGAAAATACGAGGAGTGTCAAATAATACAAACCAAATAAAAATACCACAAGAGACGTAGTCTCTCAAAGGGTTAACAAAAGACAAAGTTATTAGAATCTAGCTAAAGAACGTCTACATGTGTTTCATCCAGGGACAACGCCCGCTAGCTCACACCCGAACCCAAAATATCAAGCAAAATGCCATCCAATCAAGCAACCTGTTCATCCATGAAAAACATGAACGCCACAGTCAGTGGGGAGTAACTCCGGGTTCTCCCAGCCATATCACATCAAACGTACATAGAAGGAAATAACAAAGTAGAAGCATGCATATATAGATA